>JADBJO010004773.1:42500-47500 GCA_016801955.1 Conus betulinus | reverse complement strand
CAGCAAAAATGTTGTTTGTCAAACCTTACTTCACTGGTATCAGACCATCTGTTGTTCATGCACCACTTTACGTTTGAGGTTATGTCCATTCTGTCTGATACACGGAGTACAAGCACTTGTAAGTACGTAAGCTTAAGATTAATTACTTTTTAGCCATCCTTGAGTATTTCTCAACAATCCAAGTGAAACAGAAATTTCTTTTGATGACTAGTACTGGAAAGTTTGCTCCTTCCACCACTATTAAGAGAGAGGGTGGGGGTGAATTTTGACATAAACTACTCTATAATGCTAATAGAGATTAGAGTCTTTTCCCCTAGAGGACCATATCTGCCACCTCTGCTTGTCACAATCATCATCATCTTTGTTCTTATTTTCAGGTTCAGATAAATTACTTATTGTTTCGCTCAAACTTGATCAGTCACTGGACTTTTGTCCCCATTTAAAATAGATTGCTTGTCTCTTTTGTGTATTTTAACCTCTTGATCTTGCTCGCTGTTAAGAATAAATAGAAAAGATACATCGAACAAATAAATAACCGAGTAAGTTTATGTGTAACACACACACACACACACACACACACACACACACACACACACACACACACACATACGTACGTACATACATACATACATACATACACATGTATACATATTTATGCATGTTTTTTAATGACAAAAAATCATATAATGCATCAGCCTAATTAGGCGAAGTAAAACTTACCTGACTCATAAAGAACGAAACAACTTTGTGTTACATTAATTTCTTCTTCTGCAATCTGTAATCATATCAGGATCATTTTAAATGATGCCCTATTTTGTCATCTCTCATCATTGTCATCTAGAGGTATCAGATGGTGTTGGACATTCTCAGGTGGCTCTGGCGGAATCATAACGACTTTTGTCAACTAAATAGCTTAGTCATCCCTTTACCGCTCTTCTTGCCTTTATTTTGTGTTTTTTTTTTTTCATGCCATGGAATTCAAAAAGTATGTGGGAGTGATTAGATGTGTGTGAACAGTTTATGCCGCTTGGAATATGTTGTGGGTCTAAGTGCCGCGCGCGTGATCTTACATTCCCTTACAATGACAACGAGTTGTCTGTGTCCACCCCTGGGGAGAACTGTGACACTGGAGTGTTAATGTCTTCAGAAAAAAAAAATTCTTTATTGCAGTCTGTATGGTCCTTAGTAGTTGATCCCAACTCCCCAGTAACTTTCCAGGGTTGATAATAGATGAGTGCAATCACAAGGACAAAGGTGAGACTGTAGAGGGAAGGGACTTTGGTAGAAGAAGGGGCTTCATCCCGTTTTAAAATGGACGGTGTGGATACAGGGAGGTAGTTAGTGGTGACAGACACAGACAACGTGGAAGCGCTGGAAGAAATGCAAGCGTGCGTAGTAAACAGCGCGTCTCCGGTGACACGGGGGTGTGGGAGGTAGTAATGGGAGGAGAGGAATTGACAAATGGACATTTATGGTTTGTAATCACTCAAGGTGGCACCAATCAAAGGAATGATTTCTTTGTCACATTTACTTTTGCTGGTGCACAAACAGGTTTCCTAAGCTTGCATAGTTTCTGCAGTTGTGTTATGATATCACTAAACCTTCTGTAATCAACATAGAACTCATGAACCCAGCTTTTTTATTCACGATGACGCACGAGAAGGAGGGGATGGGCCGGTGATAAGGTGGGGGGCGGGCGGGAGGGGGGGGGGGGGGTATAAAGCTCCATACAACTGAATGTCATTTTAGCAGCCTCATCCTTCACTTTTCGCTTTGTGACATAAACTTAAAATAGGGCCTTCTGGGTCAGAAGAATTTGGTACCTTTAAAGTTTTGTTAGACCGGTTTCTCGGCAGGATATTTAGGAATCTTTTGCATATTCGTTTGACATCTTTCAGCTTCATCTAGTATCTAGAGTGTTGCAACATCCTGAAACGTTTCCTAGTGTGTATATCTTCACCTCAGCATTTCTCGTTTCAAATGAATCCTTTTTTTGTCACGGCTGAAGCGTCTGAGTTGATTAATTCAGTCTCGTCTTCTGCATTGTCTTTGTTGCTTTGTTGCTGCATCAGTTGGCCACTGTGCATATCCAAGTCTCTGCTTCTTGACCGCATTAGTAGCTTTGGTCTCTGCGTCTGCACATGTCTAAACAGCTTCAATCTCTCTATTATTATTATTTTTTATTTTTTCGTCAGCGTTGGTCCATTCCTTTTCGAAGTTACGTTTCTCACTTCTGTCATTATTCTCAATCTAAATTGGCTAAAAAAAAAAAATGCAGATATATTTTCACGGCAGAACTATGTTGTTTATAGAGCACGGTGTCACAGACACGCGTGCACATATCTGCAACTGCAGACTGGTCACAGCCTTTTTAAATATTGGTAACTGTAGACAGAACGGGCATGTGAGCCAGTGAAGAAAAAGTGTATGATCTACACTGATACCGGTATTGTTGTTTTGCTTGTTTTTGAACCACACATCTTTATAACTGAGAGAGAGAGAGAGAGAGAGAGAGAGAGAGAGAGAGAGAGAGAGGAGAGAGAGAGAGAGAGACAGACAGACAGACAGACAGGCAGGCAGGCAGAGAGCGAGAGCGAGAGAGAGAGAGAGAGTATGCTGGTGTGCAGGCGCGCGCGCGCGCGCGCGCGTGTGTGTGTGTGTGTGCGTGTGTGTGTGTGTGTGTGCGTGTGTGTGCGTGTGTGTGTGTGTGTGTGTGTGTGTGTGTGTGTGTGTGTGTGTGTGTGTGCATCATAATACTAATGCCACCACATCATTTCACTAACGACAATGATCAGCATTCCACGGTACCTTCAGTCTCAGTTATGATAATGATCATCATCCTTCAGTCATTGGCCATTTTTTTTTGTACCAAGGCCACTGCATTACCCAGTTACAGCAATGATAATCACCCTACAGCACAGTTGTCATTCAATGATCATCACCCATTAGGTTTCTTTTAATGTGTATATGTATTGTTACGAGACGGGGTCACCAGATATTACGGACGGTGTGCAGTGCGTGTGTTTTGCTGTCTGACTTTCACCTGAAGAAGTTTGGATGCGTGTGTACGACTTTCCCCTACACACACCCACACCACACGAACATAGACAGCCAGGCAACGAGTTAAGTTTCTACTTTTTTTTCCTTTTGCTGCCTGAACAATCAAATCAAGAAAACAAATAAATCTTACATAACAAGAAGAAGCAGAAATATTAATTCATGCCGCCGCCATTAAGGGCACGTAACAACAGTAGGAACTATCTTGTCACAATAGCATATTCATTTATTTATCCATTGATTTTTTTTTATTTTTTTACTTTTTTCCCTTTTTATTAGCTTTTTTCCTTATTATTTTCACCCTTTCCCCCACTACTACGCACTATCATCAATCCGCCATAATCACTACCATCACTAATATATCATACTATTCTACAGAACAAGCTACAAACCCCATTGTTTCAAACGCCCCCCCCCCCCCCCTCCCCTCACTATTTTCTCTCCCATGATCCCCTCCTGGGTGGCCTCGTTTCCGTCTGGCGGCCATTTTGATCGTGCGCCGAAAACGAGATGATGACTTGTTTGTCTTTCTTCGTTTTAACTGTCCTAAATGTTATTTCTTTTTGCCTGAAGAAGAACAAAGAGGTCCAAATGCATTGTGTTTTGTCATGTACTTTGTCTAGCGGTAACTACCACCTCTCTCTCTCTCTCTCTCTCTCTCTCTCTCTCTCTCTCTCTCTCTCTCTCTTCTGCTTCATTTTCTTCCCCCAGTCATTCCGTTTTGAAACTGAAGCGGACTTGTTAGTTTTGTCGCCTTATGTTTTGTTTATTTATTTACTTATTCATTCATTCATTCATTTCATCTATTGCTTTATCAATTTGCCAATCTAATTGCAAGCAAGACATGTGACTGCCAGCCTAGCCATCATACGATCCAACAAACGTACTGTGCCAGTAGAACATATCGTACATTCAGAATACATGAGAAACGTTTCCGTCTGCACACTATTAGTTTTAAGGGATGTTGTTTTCCGTCTCCCCTGTGTGAAGCGAGCTGCGAAATCGAGTGCACTGAAGCAAGCATGTCAACGTCGCATCGGCACACCATGAAAAACAAGTCACGTCACTCAATCCCCTCTCTTCCTGTAATTCAAACCGACCTCCTTCGCTCTGTTCGCGTGAGAAGATTCATACCAGCCAAACCTATCCGGAATGTGTGTGTGTGTGTGTGGGGGGGGGGGGGGGGGGGGGGGGCGCAAAGACACGCGTATGTGTGTGTGTGTGTGTGTGTGTGTGGGGGGGGGGGGGGTGTAGCCATTTTTTTAAAAAGAAACACGAAAGTCTGGTTTATTTTCTCTCTGTTTACAATTAAACACATCGTCAATGCAAGCAAAAATGAACAACATGAATAGAGAAAAAAAGTTTATTTAACAAGGGTGGTCGATCAGAACGTGTGTGTGTGTGTGTGTGTGTGTGTGTGTGTGAATCTTGTACCACCGTTGTTTACACACATTCTTACTTCACCCACCCCATTTTTTTTTTTCGTTCCTCCATCCCTTGGCCCCTGTGCACCAGAAACGGTTATGTCGTCTACCTGTTGCAGTTTTCTTTGTCATTCCAGGCCGGCGCTTTTGAGCGCGCTTAGAACAGACGTCATACAGAAGCGCGTGTTACAAAGTGTTACAAAGGGGTACATATATATATATATATATATATATATATATATATATATATATATATATATATGTGTGTGTGTGTGTGTGTGTGTGTGTGAGAGAGAGAGAGAGAGAGAGAGAGAGAGAGAGAGAGAGAGCGTGAGTGCGCAGGCGTGTATGTGTGTGTGTGTGTGTGTGTGTGTGTGTGTGTGTGTGTGTGTTTCTGTGTTCAAGAGAGAGAGAGAGAGAGAGAGAGAGAGAGAGAATGTGTTCCCTCGACACTCAAACGCTGAATTCAATAAACTGATTGGTGCGTGTCACAACCTTCGCACGAAGCAGACGGCGACA
>JADBJO010004773.1:20000-32500 GCA_016801955.1 Conus betulinus | reverse complement strand
GGCAGGGCAAGGCAGAACATGGAAGGGCAGGGCAAGGCAGAACATGGAAGTGGGCAGGGCAAGGCAGAACATGGAAGGGCAGGGCAAGGCAGAACATGGAAGGGCAGGGCAAGGCAGAACATGGAAGGGCGGGCAAGGCAGAACATGGAAGTGGCAGGGCAAGGCAGAACATGGAAGTGGCAGGGCAGGGCATGGCAGAACATGGAAGGGCAGGGCAAGGCAGAACATGGAAGTGGCAGGGCAGGGCAGGGCAGAACATGGAAGTGGCAGGGCAGGGCAAGGCAGAACATGGAAGGGCAGGGCAAGGCAGAACATGGAAGTGGCAGGGCAAGGCAGAACATGGAAGGGCAGGGCAAGGCAGAACATGGAAGGGCCAGGGCAAGGCAGAACATGGAAGGGCAGGGCAAGGCAGAACATGGAAGTGGCAGGGCAAGGCAGAACATGGAAGTGGCAGGGCAGGGCATGGCAGAACATGGAAGGGCAGGGCAAGGCAAGGCAGAACATGGAAGTGGCAGGGCAAGGCAGAACATGGAAGGGCAGGGCAAGGCAGAACATGGAAGGGCAGGGCAAGGCAGAAACATGGAAGTGGCAGGGCAAGGCAGAACATGGAAGTGGCAGGGCAGGGCATGGCAGAACATGGAAGGGCAGGGCAAGGCAGGCAGAACATGGAAGTGGCAGGGCAAGGCAGAACATGGAAGGGCAGGGCAAGGCAGAACATGGAAGTGGCAGGGCAGGGCAAGGCAGAACATGGAAGTGGCAGGGCAAGGCAGAACATGGAAGTGGCAGGGCAGGGCAAGGCAGAACATGGAAGTGGCAGGGCAGGGCAAGGCAGAACATGGAAGTGGCAGGGCAGGGCAGGGCAGAACATGGAAGTGGCAGGGCATGGCAGAACATGGAAGTGGCAGGGCAGGGCATGGCAGAACATGGAAGTGGCAGGGCAGGGCAAGGCAGAACATGGAAGTGGCAGGGCAAGGCAGAACATGGAAGTGGCAGGGCAGGGCAAGGCAGAACATGGAAGTGGCAGGGCAGGCAGCACAGAACATGGAAGTGGCAGGGCAGGGCAAGGCAGAACATGGAAGGGCAGGGCAAGGCAGAACATGGAAGTGGCAGGGCAGGGCAGGGCAGAACATGGAAGTGGCAGGGCAAGGCAGAACATGGAAGTGGCAGGGCAGGGCAGGGCAGAACATGGAAGGGCAGCTCAAGGCAGAACATGGAAGTGGCAGGGCAAGGCAGGGCAGAACATGGAAGTGGCAGGGCATGGCAGAACATGGAAGTGGCAGGGCATGGCAGAACATGGAAGTGGCAGGGCAGGGCATGGCAGAACATGGAAGGGCAGGGCAAGGCAGAACATGGAAGTGGCAGGGCAAGGCAGAACATGGAAGGGCAGGGCAAGGCAGAACATGGAAGTGGCAGGGCAAGGCAGAACATGGAAGTGGCAGGGCATGGCAGAACATGGAAGTGGCAGGGCAGGGCAGGGCAGAACATGGAAGGGCAGGGCAAGGCAGAACATGGAAGGGCAGGGCAAGGCAGAACATGGAAGGGCAGGGCATGACAGAACATGAAAGGGCAGGGCATGGCAGAACATGGAAGTGGCAGGGCAAGGCAGAACATGGAAGTGGCAGGGCATGGCAGAACAACATGGAAGTGGCAGGGCAGGGCAGAAACATGGAAGTGGCAGGGCATGGCAGAACATGGAAGGGCAGGGCATGGCAGAACATGAAAGGGCAGGGCATGGCAGAACATGAAAGGGCAGGGCATGGCAGAACATGAAAGGGCAGGGCATGGCAGAACAAACATGGCAGGGCAGGGCATGGCAGAACATGGCAGGGCAGGGCATGGCAGAACATGAAAGGGCAGGGCATGGCAGAACATGAAAGGGCAGGGCAGGGCAGAACATGAAACGGCAAGGGCGTTAAGCCATGTCTAGACATGACAGCACCGGACAGAGCAAGTCAGGATGTGACAAGACGATGCTAAAACATTTCAAAACAGGACAACACGAGAACTGTCGGAGCAAGACGAGACATGCCAGGGGCGGGGTGAAACAGAACACTGTTGGAAAGGGGTATTTAGTACAGGACAGGACAGGAGAGGACAAGACAAGACGGGACCGACAGTACATGAGGACTAATCAAGACAAGACAGGACGACAACAAAGGATAAGACAGAGAAAGACAAATGTGTTCACCAGTTTAAACATTACACTTTTTTTATTATCTTTTTATTTTATGAAACTGTGTTTCAACAACGACATATTTTTCAAGTTCCAATTTTTATTATAAAACTGATGGTGCTGAACAATTGTTCTGAATTACATTGCCTGTTGAAAAAGCTGTGTGTAACCTATACTGCTGTTGGAATGATTTTACGTAGCCAAAGACGTCTTTCCAGAATTTGTGTACTAATGTGTTTCCCCATAGTCCCTATGTGCATTGAAAAATTTGATATACAAATCTATGAGCCAGAATGACTGTATGCTTGCTAACACTGTGCCAGAATGACTGTGTGTTTGCCAGCGCTGTGCCACAATGACCGTAGGTAAAGTGACACTGCTCCTAAATGAATGTATGTAACCTAACACTGTGCCAGAATGACTGTAGGTAAAGTGACACTGCTCCTAAATGAATGTATGTAACCTAACACTGTGCCAGAATGACTGTAGGTAAAGTGACACTGCTCCTAAATGAATGTATGTAACCTAACACTGTGCCAGAATGACTGTAGGTAAAGTGACACTGCTCCTAAATGAATGTATTTAACCTAACACTGTACAAAAAGGACTGTGTGTAACTTAACACTGTGCCAAAATGACTGTCGGTAAACTGATACTGTTCCTAAATGAATGTATGTAACCTAACACCGTACCAAAATGACTGACTGTGTGTAACCTTAACACTGTGCCAGAAATGACTGTAGGTCAAGTGACACTGTTCCTAAATGAATGTCAGTAACCTAACACCGTACCAAAATGACTGTGTGTAACTTAACACTGTGCCAGAATGACTGTAGGTCAAGTGAGACTGTTCCTAAATGAATGTCAATAACCTGACACCGTACCAAAAGGACTGTGTGTAACTTAACACTGTGCCAGAATGACTGTGTAGGTCAAGTGACACTGTTCCTAAATGAATGTAGGTAACCTGACACTGTACAAAAAGGACTGTGTGCAACTTAACACTGTGCCAGAATGACTGGTTGCATGTAGCCTAACACAATGACAGAACGACTGCTTGCATCTAAACACAATAACAAAATGAATGTGCATCCTGACAGTGACAGCATGACTGTTGGCATCTAAACACAGCGTCAGAATGAATGTGCGTCCTAACAGCCACAGATTGACCGGGTGCATCTAACAATTGTGACAGAATGACTGTAGCCTAACACTGTGCGATAATGGTTTTATCCAACCCAACACAGTGAAAGAATGACTGCGTATCCTAAACCAGCAGCAGCATGGGTATAACCTAACACTCTGCCTGACTGTGTGTTGATGGCGTACGTTTTAAACGTAAATGTATGCTTTGAATTAAGCGAAGTGATTTACTCTCTTATCTTTATTAATGAAAAACAGAAGTGACGTTTGACCCGTACATTAATAAGATTTTACCGTTTTGTGCAAAAACAGTATATATGCAGATGTGCCACCCCCCCCCCCCCCCCCCCCCCAAAAAAAAAAAAAAAAAAAAAAAAAAAAACAGCAACAGCTCGTTCGTTTTCGCACGAAATAAAATAGGAAGTTATTCAAGAGTGAAAGGGAAATATTGACAGAAATAGCCTTGTGCGCAACATTGTCCAGTTAAAAAAATATGTAAAAGTAGATCTAGTTGCAAAAGTGAAACGACTGCAGGCGGAAATCTAAACAAATCTTAAATAAAATCTTAAATCTTGTTTTGTCTTGTGACTCGTTTGTCCACGTTTCCCTGGGCGGTTCGCTGACATTTATTTAAGATTTATGTAAAAGTAATTTCTCAAGAAGGAGATACAAGCCTTTTGTAGAACTAAAACAACAACAACAAATCTTCAAATCTTAAATAAATGTTAGCGAACCGCCCAGAGAAACGTGGACAAACGAGTCACAAGACAAAACAACGCGTTTCGACCTCTTAGGTCTTCTTCAGGTAAGACACAAACGAATAGAACAACCAAAAATTCACCTTTGATCGCTTCAGAGTTCAGCGTAAGAAAGAAGGCGTTGAATGAGAACGAGGCTGTTGGAGGAGAAATAATGTGTGAGTCAAAGTCGTAATTATGATAATAATATTACTGATCTGAATACTAATAACGGTCAAAATATTGAAAACAATAAATTAAGACAGGATTACTACCACTCCTGGTGTCAATAATTATGGGTATGGGAGAAGGAAGAGTGGGTTAGAGGATTCTTAAACAGCAGGGTTGCCGTGACACAATCCCCAGAGGCGAAGGCGATGGTGATGTCAGTGATGCTAGTGGTGGTAGTATCAATACTTATGGGAAGGATGGAATCTAATAGTATATTAATAATTACATTAACAATTTCGTTATAATTGTGATTGTAACTTTACAGTAATGGTAGTGATGCTATAGGAGGCTAGAAAAGTGGTAAGCTGGAATGTTAGAACTATTGCAAAGAATGATTACATGAATGGAATGAAAGTAGTAAATATAACATTTGTAATACTAGTTATGAAGTTGTAACAAAAGGTATGCTGATTAAATAAACAAATAAATAAAATTAAGTAAAAAATGCTTGCATATATATATATATATATATATATATATATATATATATATAATATATATAGGTATATATATATATATATATAGATTTGTTAAAAAAGGATGATAAAAGGAAGTTTTTTAAAACTTCCTTTTATCATCCTTTTTTAACAGATGTTGCTCCCCAAGGGGTTGAGCACTTTCAGATTCTTACTAGGCGTTTTAGCAATATTTTATATATATATATATATATATATATATATATATATGCATGTATGTATATATATACATACATATATGTATATGTATATGCATGTGTGTGTGTGTGCGTGTGTGTGTGTGTGTGTGTGTGTGTGTGTGTGTGTGTGTGTGTGTGGTGTGTGTGTGTGTGTGTGTGTGCGAGAGAAAGAGAAGGAGAGAGAGAGAGAGAGAGAGAGAGAGAGAGAGAGAGAGAGAGAGAGAGAGAGAGAGAGAGAGAGAGAGAGAATGTGTGTGTGTGTGTGTGTGTGTGTGTGTGTGTGTGTGTGTGTGTGTGTGTGCGTGCGTGCATGCGTGCGTGCGTGCGTGCGTGCGTGCGTGCGTGTGTGTGTGTGTGTGTGTGTGTGTGTGTGTGTTATTTTTTCATCTATTTATTGTATTACCATTATTATTTTTCAAGTATTCATTACGCATTTATCATCATTATTATTATTTTATTTATTTTGACAAGTTTCATTCATTTATTTGATTATTATAAAATGCATTTTCTAAATATATTTATGTATCATGCTTTTATTACCTTCATCTTCACTATCGTTGCTAGCCGTATCACTCAGTAATACTATTGCTAGCAGTATTGATACTACCACCACTAGCATTGACATCACCATCGCCTTCACCTCTGGGACTGTTGCCACGGCAACCCTGCCGTTTAAGAATCCTCTAAACCACTCTCCTTTCTCCCATACTTATTGATACCAGGAGTGGTAGTAATCCTGTCTTAATGTTCTTCAATATTTTGACAATTATTAGTATTCCTATCAGTATTATTATTATTATCATAAATTACGACTTTGACTTGCACATTATTTCCCTTCCAACAGCCTTGTTCTCATCAATGCCTTCTACCTTGCGCTGAACTCTGAAGTGATCAAGGGTGAATTTTTGTTGTTCTATTCGTTTGTGTCCTACCTGAAGAAGACCTCAGGGGTCGAAACGCGTTGTGTTTTGTCTTGTGACTCGTTTGTCCCACGTTTCTCTGGGCCAGGTCGGGTAACATTTATTTAAGATTTGTTTAGATTTCCGCCTGCAGTCGTCTCACTTTGCAACTAGAACAAATCTTTAGTTCTTTGTCAGTGTGGTTATTTCTTAGTATATAATTTCTATTCAAATTGTCTTGGTTTTAAGCATGCAATGGGAACAAAATACAACATAACAAACATGGACAGTTATGAGTGTCATGGGCTATATAACCAGCGCTCGAAATTCAAGGAAGAAAAAAAACGAGGATCGCTCCTTTCACCCTGGGCACATGGAATGTGCGTATCCACTGGATAGAGACGATGCAAACAGGTCTCTGAGGAGAACAGCTCTAACTGGAAAAGAAACTCGCTCGCTCGGTATAACATATCGCATCACAGCCTTGAGTGGGGCCCAGCTTGTGGGACAGGGGGCGCTTTGTGAAAGCGCGCTTTGGCGGTACCTTTTTTTTTTTTTTTAGCAGACGAGGAAGTAAAGAGCGATGAAAAGCAGCAGCGAAGACAGCTCTTGTGGGCAAGCTAGCTGGACCTCCATAGGGAATGACCGGCAGGCTGATGACCATGAAACTCCCCCCTTGCATTTGGAAAGAAGCACCCGACCATCATCGGCTCCAGGCCGACCGTGGCCAACCCAGATGACATGAAGGAGAAATTCTACGAGGATCTTCACTCTATCATTGCTGCTGTTCCGAAAACAGACAATCTCGCCATACTTGGTAATTTCAACGCCAGAGTCGGTTCTGACAGTGACTCTGTGAAGGTGGCATGGGCAAACACGGAGTAGGCCACTGTAACAGCAAACAGTCTCATGCTACTCCAGACCTGTGCTGAGCATGAATTGCCGATCACCCAACACAGTCTTCCACCTCGCTACCCGTAACACAACATCATGGATGCTTCCCTACTCCTAGCATTGGCATCCCATTGACAACATCATTGTCAGTAAAAGGGATAGACAGGATACAAGAGTCACCAAGCCTATGTGTGGTGCTGAATGCTGGACCGACCACCGTCTCATAGTCAGCAAGTTAAAAATCCATATCCAGCCCAAGAGATGCTCGCAAGGGAAGAAGACTCAAAGATGGCTTAATGTCACCAAGCTGAAAACACCAAAACCAAGCAGTTGTTTGTCGACACTGGAAGAATACTTAAAATCCGCCTCTATGGACAACCAGAGTGTAAAAACCAACTGGTCGACCTTCAGAGAACTGGTCGACAACACTGCTACAGAGGTCCGGGGACCAGCAAACCAAAAAACTCGAGAATTGGTTTGATGAGAACAGCTATTGGATAAGAAACATCTGGTGCACAAAGCGTTCCTCAGTGGCACGAAGCCCACCTCCAAATAAGACGCGTGAAACATGCACAGACCAGTTCAAGAGAAACCATGAAAGATGCAAGGCACATGGCTGAGCAGCAAAAGCTGACGACATCCAAGGATATGCTGACAGGCATGATGTGTGAAAAAACGTTTATGATGCCTTGAAAGAAATTTATGAGCCTGCATCACCGGGATCATCACTTCCGTTCAGTGCTGATGGAAACACATTGATCACTGATAAGGTAAAAATCTTGGAACGCTGGGCAGAATACTTCAACAACGTACCAAACCACCAATCATCTATCAGTTACAAAATCATCGCCCGATTCCCTCACATTGCCCACCAACAAAGAAATGGGTGCCCCCCAACCCTCTTGGAGACCCAGAAAGCGATGTATTTGCTCCCAGTGGCAAAACTAGCTTGGATTCCATACCAGCTGAAGTCTACACCGAATGTGGCACAGTTCTGACGGAACATTCCTTCATCAGCTTGATCAGCAACCTGCGTATCCACAAATTATCCCCACCCCCCTCCCCTCCCCTCTCAAAGCGCCAAGATGACTGAAGTGGTTCTCGTCGACTCGACGGACGAACACAATTTGTTCCTTGTGCCATCAATCATTTATAAAGAGCGTTTATGTGTTCATGTTCATTTACATGTATACTCGGGAAGGATGGTAGGTAAGCACACAAAAACAAGCCCTGCCCTAGTCCCACTATACCGCCCCATCCCACCCCACCCTAGCTTACCACACACACACGAACAGATCATGACCTGCTGTTGACAGCGATTTCAAAGACCGTCCACCGACCTTTAGAGCGAGAGGAGGAGGACAGCTGCCAGTGTGATGGGAGGTAAAGTTGGAAAGGGGCACGGGTTTGTGAAGCAGGGGTTTGACTATCCCGTTTATCCAGCTTGCCAAACAGAGCACGACTCAAGGTGGACGAAGATTTAAAGACGGTTCACGGTGTAAGGGGGCAGCGAGGGACAAGAAAGTGCTAGCGTGTCATGGGTGCAAGAGTGGACCGGTGAATTGGGGGGAGAGAGAGGAGGGGGGGGGGGGGGGGGGGTAGGCCTACTGTTGTCCACACAAAGCTGTGCTGTTGTATGCTGGGAAACATACACACACACACACACACAGAAAGAGAGAGTTTGGCAAGCAGGGGTGGGATGGGGCTGGATTATAGCGGGACTAGGCCAAAGCTTGTTTGAGCAGGCATCCCTACCTTTTTATGCATGCATATATGTAAATACACATGAAGACACAAACACTCGCAGTAAATAGTTCATGGAATGAAGGAACATACAGTCGATAAAAAAAAAATTATATCACTTGTGAAATGAGTAAAGAAGCGTAATGCAAGGAGTGCCTTTGACACATAGAGAGAGAGAGAGAGAGAGAGAGAGAGAGAGAGAGAGAGAGAGAGAGAGAGAGAGAGATGTGGGGCAAGAGAGAGATATGGTGTTCAGTGAAGTGAGGGAGGCCATGGCAGCAAGATGAGTGCATACCATTGTAAACAATATCGGTTGATTGGTTGGGTGTATGGATAGATATACAGGGTGCTCTTCCCCGATATACTAGCAGTGGTGGCATTGCATAAGCGGAAGATTGACATTTTTTTGCAAGCAAGCATCAACTTCTGAGCAGCCAATGAAGGCTGGCGTGCCTTGCGTATGGCTGTCGTCGCACTTTAACTCCATGTTTACCTAGGGCAAGCTTACTGACCGTACGTATTCGTATATATATAATCACTCCATGTAACCCGACATGGTGGTATAACGACTGTATGCATCCAATTCCTGTACGGGTTAATCACTAATGTGTTAACGCAAGTTTTATTATTAAATGCACCCTTTCATGGTGTGTATAATAAACTTAAGTGCCCCGACACCGAGTGTACAAGGACCGAATGTAGTCCAACATGGTGTATAAAGAAGCATCCAGTCACCGCGTTCAAAATGGGTCTCCTAATACTATACTATAATGATTGTATTTGCTCACACTGTGTCCCAAGAACTGCATCGTAACACGGTGTTTATGATTGCGTCTATCGTAAAGTGTGTATACGAACTGCATGTATAGTAATACTTTATAATGACTGTATCCATACCAAACATCTCCGAGTGTCTCGACAGTTTTCCATAATAGCTCTACCTACCTTTATATGGCCAACACACTAAGGCAGCCCTATGTTTGCTTGCTTGTTTACATCCTCCTGCCCGCTCTATTGGGATGCTCGAAATCATTGGGCTTTGGAATTCTTGCCGATTTGTCTCTGCTCCTTCTTCTACAATGTATGCCAGATGTGGAAAAGGTGTTTATGAACAAGTTTTTTTTTGTTCTGATGAAAAATTTGTGGGATAGTAGATGTGGTGTTGAATAATCTATCACGTAGCTTACAGTCAAGTGCGTTTGCATTATCCCGTAAAGGGGGTCAAAAAGGAACTTTGGTGGTCTACTGTTTATTTTCAGGTGCGATGCCATATTTCCAGAAACTATGTTATCTATGTCAAAAAGGAGCAAGTGTACTCAAAAACTTGCCATGTAAGAGCTGTTATCACACTAATCTTGTATCACCGTACGTCCTCTCCAAATGCTTTGTGCAGGACAGGCAATCCATTGTGGGAAATGCAGAACCCATGGGTACCTCTCCACCACCCCACCTGTCGGTGAAGAGGAATCGTGGTCCACCTTCGTATGAGCAGGCTACAGTGGACCAGAATCCTAACCTCCAGAACCAAAAGCCCCATGGGTCATTCCCACATGGCCCGAGTGCCCACGGTCCATACCCCCCGGAGCCAAACGTACATGGTTCGTTCCCACAGGGCCCAAGTGCTCCCGGTCCATACCCCCAGGACCCAAACGCCCATGGTTCGTTCCCACAGGGCCCAAGTGCTCGCGGTCCATACCCCCCAGGACCCAAACGTCCATGGTTCGTTCCCACAGGGCCCAAGTGCTCCCGGTCCATACCCCCAGGACCCAAACGTCCATGGTTCGTTCCCACAGGGCCCAAGTGCTCCCGGTCCATACCCCCAGGACCCAAACGTCCATGGTTCGTTCCCCACAGGGCCCAAGTGCTCCCGGTCCATACCCCCAGGACCCAAACGTCCATGGTTCGTTCCCACTGGGCCCAAGTGCCAGTGGACCATACCCCTAGGATCCAAACGCCCAACGTCCTTTTCAGCATGACCCGCATGCCTGTGTTTTTCCTATCCCGGGGGCCCCGAACGCACCTTCCCCATATACCCAAGACCCTAATGCCCTCGGCCTGTCCTTTTTGGATTGCAATGCCCAGGCTCCCAGTGCTCCGTATGCTCCTGCTGCCGAGCCCTCGCCACAAAACCCTTAAGGCCAACACCTTGTTGCCATAAGTTAAGTTCACAGCTCCGACTCTCCCATCCCCAACCCTCCCCCAATCCCATTTTCTCCTTCATTCTCCACCTTTCCGATACCAACAATTACGGTTTGCAACCGCCTAGCCCCCAGCTAAATTGACGCTCATCCCATTCTGGTCCATTGCGCGCGTGTGGTGTGCAGTGGACGTCTATGAGCCCTGGGTATGCCTGCCACAAAGTTCTCTCTTCAACCTGCATCATGATTCTTAAGCTTGTACAACGTGCCAACGTTTGTCTTCCTATCCCCAACACTATTCCCCGACCTCTCCTGCTTTTGTCCAGCTAATGAGGTTTTCTTACGTGTCATTGTGTGTGTGTGTGTGTGTGTGTGTGTGTGTGTGTGTGTGTGTGTGTGTGTGTGAGCGCGTGCATGTGCGCGTGTGCGCGCGTGGGTGTGCGTGTGAGAGATATCCGAATTACGGTAGTGCATTAGTGCGCGTGCTTCTCTAAGTTAGCTTGCGTTTTCATTTTTTCGGTAGTGGGGGGATAGGCAGCAGTGGGGTGAGGGGACGAAAATGGATGTATTGGGGTCTTTGAATTTTTGCTCGTCTGTGTATTTTAATGGACGATTACAACTTTTTTCTTTTTTTTTTTTTTTTTTTTTGGGGGGGGGGGGGGGGGGGGGGAAGGAGAGGGGGGCAGGAGGGAAGGAGAGATAGTGGTGGGGTGGGATGGAGTGGGCTTATTTTTCTTTCTAGGTTTGTGTATGAAAAGTGTAATTTGACTTTTGAAGTTGAGACGTCAAAACACGTGCGCCATCTTAACGACCCCATCAATGTCATGGATGTAAATCTGTGGGGGCAGTAAATGCAGGGCGGAAGGGATGGGTTTTAATAATCAGAGCCTGGCTTTATTCTCGTAACATTACGTTTCGTCTCACGCATCCTTCATAGAGCGCTTCTTTCTTTAGGAGCTGTAGTGTTCTGTGCCGCTATTGTTTTTTTTTTAAGATATTTCCTCACAGGTTTGTGTATTTACTGGCCTTGTTTAGTTGCTTCGTTACATTTAGATTCAGCGACCCCCCCCCCCCCCCCCCCCCCCCCCCCTCCCAGTTTCTCTTCGTCTCTCTGTAGTCACCAAGGCTGACTCCCTCTGTTTTTTGTTTTTTTTAAATGTGCAATTTCATTTAATCGTGCCTTTTTCCTTCCAATAAATCATTTACTCCAGTATTCGCCGTCTTCAAATGTGTCAGTGCGTGATGAAGAGCATGCGTGCAATGTATACAAGCAGATGTGCAAATGTATGCATGACAGTTTGATTGTCAACTTGCTGGCCGCCCTTGTGCAAGTTCCGGGGTCGGTTTGGCAGTAAACCGTGTGGCCCGACTTGAAGGATGCTGGTCGCCAAGCCGAAAGTCGTTTCACCATACAACATTCGTCGTTTTCATGTGTGCGCGCGTGCGTGCGCGCGAGGGCGCGCGTTTGTGCGTGAACAAACAACCGATTTTTAAAAATATTTTTGTTGACAAAAACATTCGGGAGGGACAGGACAGTGCGACGAAGGGGCAGCGAAGGGAGGGACGCAACCTGTCAACCTCTGCACCAGCACGATTCTGTTTAAAACATCGACAGTCCCGCCATTCACAGTGCTCTCTCAAGGCTGGAACCATCTCTGGAAAATTAAGGGAGGAAAATCCACAGACTGTAAACCGTGATATTACACAAAAATCAGAACTGAAAGTAAAAAGCCGGACGTAACATATGGAAAGGAAAAAAAAAAAAACATTCATCTAGCATGCAATGTATGCAAACCAGAGCAAAAGCAGCAGCATCATTAGCATCTGTCACACCACCATCTAGCTCAAATTATCTAGGGGTTTTAGCTGGCGCAACACTAACTTCAA
>JADBJO010004773.1:0-15000 GCA_016801955.1 Conus betulinus | reverse complement strand
GTTCTAACTCCATTTCCCATACAGTCCTTCGAATAAGACTATAAACCGAGGTTCCGTGTGTGAACGCACGCATAACATCTTGCACACACGTAAAATCCCATCACCAACTTTCGGAAGATAAGGCCAGTTTGGCCGTTGGAATGGATGACACGTTACACACAATACGCACCCTGCGTGAGAAATGGAAAAAATGAAGAATGAAAGGAAATTAAGTTAACAAAAATTAATGGAAATGGACTGGATGACACGGGAAACAACTGAATGAAGCGCCAGCTGGCAGCTCTTCAGTCGGCGCTACCCAGGTAGGCAGCCCGTTGAGTAAACGAGTGTGGATTGTAAAGCGCTAAGAATTTGGTCTCTAGCTGAGAACAGGCACTATATAAGTATTCATTATAACAGTAATATATATATATATATATATATATATATATATATATATATATATTTCCCAATATTGCGACCTTTTGGGTCTTCCTCAAGGGACTTTAATGACTCGTGTCCACCCCTGGGGAGAATTGTGACACTAGAGTGTCTCTCTCTCTCTCTCTCTCTCTCTCTCTCTCTCTCTCTCTCTCTCTCTCTCTCTCTCTATATATATATATATATATATATATATATATATATATATATGTGTGTGTGTGTGTGTGTGTGTGTGTGTGTGTGTGTGTGTGTGTGTGTGTGTGTGTGTGCCCATGTTAAACGATCCCAAGTTTTGTCATCTTTCATCATTGGCATCTTGAGCATCAGGTGGGATAGTGTTAGGCACTCTCAAGGGATTCTGGTGGGATCATCATCGACTTTTGTCAATCAAATAGCTTAGCCATCCCTTTACCATCTTTTCGCCTTTATTTTCTTCATGGCATGGAATTAGAAAAGGATGTGGGACTGATTAAATGTTATGAATAGTTTATGTTACTTGGAATATTTCGCGGGATAGTTAAAGTTGTGAATAGTTATGTTGCTTGGAATATTTCGTGAGTCTAAGCGCCGTGCGTGGTATTACATTCAATTACAATCACGAGGTGTCTGAGTCCACCCCTAGGGAGAATTGTGACACTAGAGTGTTAATGACTTCAGAGAAATTCTTAATTGCAGTGTGTATGGTCCTGAATACTTGATCCTAACTTCTCGGCTGCTTTCCTATGTTGGAAATAGATGAATGCAATCACAAGGACAAAGATGAGACTGTAGAGGGAAGGGACTTTGGTAGAAGGGGGATTCATCCCTTTTTAAAATGAACTGTACGGATACAGGGGTACTGGTGACAGACACAAGACGTGGAAGCGCTGGAAGAAATGCAAGCGTGGGTAGTAAACAGTGAGTCTTCAGGGACAAGGGAGTGTGGGAGGTAGTAATGGGAGGAGAGGAACTGACAAATGGACATTTATGGTTTGTAAATAGTAAAGGTGGCACCAATCAAAGGAACGATTTCTTTGTCACATTCACTTTTGCTAGTCTACATAGAGGTTTCCTAAGCGTGGATAGTTTCGGCATCTGTGGTATGATATCATTAAGCCTGTAGTCAAAACAGAACTCATGAACCCACAGTTTTTGTTCACAATGACGAATGATGCACGACAAGGAGGGGGATGGGCCGGGGATGGGGGGCCGGTGGTGGAAGGGGGGGGGGGGGGGGGGGGGGGGGGGGGGGGGGGGGATAAAGTTCCATAAAAACTGCATGTTATTTTTGCAGCCTCATCCTTCACTTTTCGCTTTGTGATATAAACTTGAGATAGGGCCTTTTGGGTCTGAAGAATTTGGTACCTTTAAAGTTTTGTTAGAGCCGGCTTCTCAGCAGGATATTTAGGTATCTTTTGCATATTCGTTTGGCATCTTTCAGCTTCATCTAGTATCTAGAGTGTTGCAACATCCTGAAACGTTTCCTAGCTTCCTAGCGTGTATATCTTCACCTCAGCATTTCTCATTTCAAATGAATCTTCTTTTTTCACGGCTGAGGCGTCTTAGTTGATCAATTCATTCTCGTCTTCTGCATTGTCTTTGCTGCTTCTGTTGCTGCATCAGTTCGCCACTGTGCATATCCAAGTCTCTGCTTCTTGACCGCATTTGTAGCTTTGGTCTTTGCGTCTGCACATGCCTGAACAGCTTCAATCTCTGTATTATTTTTTTTTCAGCGTGGGTCCATTCCTTTTCGAAATTGCGTTTTTAACTTCTGTCACTATTCTCAGTTTAAGGTGAGAAATGGTAGTGCACCAAGTCAAATTTTCTTTCCAAATCATTCCAATTTCTTTACTGTTACTTTGAAGGAAATTATCCATAGATTGAAAAGAAGCTTTTTTAAGGTCCGTTTTACCCACCGTTGCCATGGAAAACATCCAATATGGCCACCAAACAAAAAAAAAAACTTGTTATTGAGTTTGTGTGATAAGTATTGGACATAGACTTTTCCTGTTGTTTGTTTTGTTATGTAGATATTCATATTATCTTTGTTTGCAAGAGAGGTTTTTTATCATACAGGCCAACTTTTATTTTTTAGACAAAAAAATCCTGAAAGTGAACTTTTTTTTTAACGGTATAATTTACAAATATCAGCATACATGCAACAAAATCAAAGAAAAATAAAAATCCTTCTTTAAAAATAAAGATAAAAGCACCTAAAAGCAGCATGCCAAAGGGGAACAGTCTACTACTCGAACATAAATGAACAAACCTCACATGAATGTCAGTGTGTATATACTGTGAAATGCAGGTTTTGAGAAAATGAAGAAAGACAAGAACATTTTACCTTGGGTCTTGTCCCTCCCTCATTGCATTTTTTTCATTGTTCTGATCATTTTAAAGGCTGTTGAATGAGATCATGAGATAAAACAGTGTTTAAAGGTGCAGAATCAATCAAATCAAAAAACACACCGAAGATTTGAACGTTTGTAATGAAAATACTGCTGCCGTGTGTGTTACCTTAAACTGTTAAAAAGAAAAAGATGCAGATATATTTGTACGGCAGAACTATGTTGTTATAGAGCACGGTGTCACAGACACGCGTGCACATATCTGCAACTGCAGACTGGTCACAGCTTTTTAAATATTGGTAACGTGGAGACAGAAACGGCATGTGAGCCAGTTAAAAAAAAAAACGGGTAAGATCTTACACTGATACTGGTGTTTTCTTTCTTTTTGCTTGTTTTTACAGAACCACACGTTTTCATTACAGAGAGAGAGAGAGAGAGAGAGAGAGAGAGAGAGAGAGAGAGAGAGAGAGAGAGAGAGAGAGAGAGATACGATACGCTTGCGTGCATGCCTGCGAGCGTGTGTGTGTGTGTGTGTGTGTGTGTGTGTGTGTGTGTGTGTGTGTGTGTGTGTGTGTGTGTGTGTGTTGAGGGTGTGTACTGGTTTCATTGTTTGCTGTGTTTATGAACCACATACTTTTATTATGGATGGAGAGAGAGAGAGAGAGAGAGAGAGAGAGAGAGAGAGAGAGAGAGAGAGAGAGAGAGAACACTGAACACTGAAACTGTTTTACTGATTAGGCCTTCGGCCCATATCAACGAGGGTACGGGAACAGGGGTGAGGGGCGAGGTGGGGGTAAAGGGATGAGGGTGTGGGGGTCAAGTCTGTTAATGATCAGATTGTTTTCCGATGCAAGCAATATGCTTAACTTGGACAATGATGGATTGTTGAAATACTTTTTAGATATATGTAGTGATCTCTAAGCTCATCGTAAGCTGGACAAATTAATATAAAATGTATTTCGGATTCTGTATCTTGATTACACACTGGGCATATGAGATCTGATTCTTTCAAATTTGCCACAAATCGCAGTTTGTGTACTTTAAGCTGGGAAACACCTAAACGTACCCGTATCAGAGCTTTCCTAGCTTTGAAGTTTTTAACAGTATAAAGAAACGGGGATATACAGAAACTGGACTTAATACTTGAATACAAGGTATATCTATCATTGGTATTAATGTTTTCAAACCCACTCTTGTACGCAGCAAGCAATTAGCCTCTCTTTAAACAGTTTTAAAAACAGTCTTTCATCACCAACTCCCTGATTTAACCATGCATCGTTAAAGCCGTATCTATAGAGCAAATAGCACATTGACGAAGCCCACGATTTCTTATTGTTTTCATGTAAAAAACAGACATCCTGTAAGCTTTGTGAGGAAGTCGATAATTTGCCATTTTCAAGATTCTTAACCAATATTTAACAGACTTGATATAAATATTAACAAACAGGGGGTATCTTCCGGTCTCACCATAAACAAGATCATTAGGGGTTCTGATACTGACATTTAGGAAACGTTTTATTGCAAACAGGTGCACTCTTTCTATAATTTTCAAATCTGTATTTGGACCCCAGATTTCAGCCCCGTAAGACAACATCGGCTGAATTTGAGCATCGAATAATTTGAAAAATATTGCATGAGATTTTTCCCCTAGTGTTCTCAAAAGTCTGAAGATACTCACAATGCCTTTCCTAGCACGATCTGACATATCGGTAAGAGTATGAGAAAATGAAAGTCTTGTTGATAAAATTATGCCCAAATATTTATAAGCGTTCACAACTCTAATACAATGAGTACCATACATCCACGTTTCGATGGAACTTAGATATCCACCATTTCTGAATACAACTACATTTGATTTTTCAAGATTAACTGTCAGGCCTAGTTTGTGCGACATTTCATACAGAACATATAACTGATTTTGTAAACCACACACCGTATCTGACAAAAAGACAACATCGTCAGCAAACAACATTATACAAATTTCAAGTACGTCAGGAATCAGTTGGACGCCATGTCTACCACGCAGACAAATTTCTTTTAGCTAATTCATCAATAAACATCAAAAACAATACAGGACTGCAAGTTTCACCTTGCTTCACTCCCCTTGGACACACAAAAGAGTCTGTTAGGTCACCCCCAGCTCTGACTTTGACTTTAGCTTTCACAACTTCATACATGCTGGTGATCGCTTTAAACATTCTACTGATACCCTTAATCCCATTCTTTTGTAGCACAGTCCACAGTTTGGTTCTATCTACAGAATCGAACGCCTTGCGAAAGTCGATAAAAGCAACATACATCTTTTTATGGTATACGAGTTGTTTTTCTATAAGTGAAAATAGCGTAAATATATGATCGATTGTGCTGTATTTTTTTTACGGAAACCTGCTTGGTTCTCTCCAATCAGATGATTTGATTCTAACCATTTGTTTTAAGCGATTATTAAGGATATGACTGTATATTTTGCTGGAAATGTTTAATAATGATATTCCTCGATAATTGTCAGGATTTTCTTTATCACCCTTTTTATACAAAGGTTGAATTATTGCTTCTGTCCAACAGTCGGGATATAATCCCGTGGAAAATAACCTATTGAACAATTTTGTAAGATAAGAAACAACACTCACAGCAGAGTGTTTAAAAAAATCACTGATAATATAATACCATCTGGACCTGCAGATTTATTATTCTTTAACGCTCGAATCGCAGTGTAAACTTCATGCTCAGAAATGTCTTTTTCTAAAGGTTCTATATCGATATCCTTATCACGAGTTGTCTCAACTGTTTCATTATCACATGTGATTGAGTGTTCATGATCATTAAATATCTTCTGAAAATGTTCAAACCATTGTTGCTTGCTTATTGCGTTAGCTACGGATTTTATGCCAAGATATTTTCTTTATTTTTGTCCAGAATGCTGTCGGATTTTTGATAGTTTCCTGTAACGAGCTAAGAAGTTCGCGATCATGCTTTGCCTTTTTTTGCCTCAGGAGTTCTTTGTACTCTCTGCGGTTGTCCAGGTATGACTGGTTGTCATCTGGATCGTCAGTGTTATTAAATTTCCTCAACTTTTGACGTACGTCTTTTCTACAGTCTCTACAATCTTTGTCAAACCATTTTTGATTTTGAGGTTGCCCAATGTTGATGACTGTCTTCATACTTGCACCTGCATTTAAAAGAGCTTCGTTAAATTTACCAAGTGACTCGTTTACGTCAATATCAATTAAGTTTTCGGCTTCTCTAAACATTTGTTTTGTTAGGTCTGTTCCAATATTGGAAAGAAACTCATCTAGATGTTCTTTTTTCCATTGATATTTTTCGAATCTAACAGTTTGTACTTTTAGCATGGAGTCAGAGACATTTGAATGAAAAGAAAGCTCTATTGGCATATGTTTGTGTTCTATTTTTTGCTGTATAATCATTTTCAGAGGAAACCGTAGTAGATTTTTTGAAACAATAAAGTAATCTACAACGCTACAGCCAGTGTTGGAGATGTACGTGAAGTTCGAGGATTTATGATCTTCAAAAGCCCCATTCATTATAAGAAAACCAAATTCATCACATACATTCAACAAATATTTTTTCCAAAAATCATTCAACACACGATCTTTTTGATAATCGTCTGCCACGTTCACTGGTATGGTCCTTATGACCGACGCTTTCGATGAGATCGTCAACAACGTCATATTCAATGGTGTTGGAACAGCCAGTACGTGCATTAAAGTCACCAAATAGAATGAACGAAACATCACCCACACTCTCAATCACTTCCAAAATACATTGCTCCAACATAGCGACACCATTATAAACATCTGTTTCTTTGTAGTAGCTGGACGAACTTGGGGGTAAATAAATGCCATTAAGACAACATGGGCCTCTGTTTTCATTAGTTCCTTATCAAGGCTTAATGCTATTATTGTCATATTCGAGGGGTATTCTTTCCACATATTTCATAAGTTCCTTTCTAACCATAAGAATAAGACCACCAGATAATCGTGCAGTTACAGCATCTGACAAACTAACAGCAGGGGAGACAAACACATCATAGTTGGGGAATAAATAGGGCGCAGATGGAAATGTTGTTGCAAAAGTCTCAACATAAGACAAAAATCAAAACCGGAAAAAGTACATACGCATTTCTGGATCCTGTAGACATGCCAGTCCTTCAATATTATATATGACATGAAATGTAAACCAGAAGTAGATAGATCGCGGTTTATCGTAGAACTGATATGGGCCGGCCCGCGTCCCTATTTATTATATTTTGTTGATTTGGAAGTGTTTTTGCTGTTCTTTGCTGTTGACACACTCTCAGCCAATGTCAGCTGCCTTCTATCGTAGGTATGTGACGTTGACGCACTTCTAAGACGTCTCTGAACACTAGCCGTACGGGTATGACTTCGAGTTCTGTCTTGACTCACTGGGACTGGCGAAGTCCGGATCTCGTCGATGGAATGGGTAGCAACAACAGTCAATTGCTCAGGCTGGGTAGGGCAGTCTTCCGCGGATGCATTGGAAATGTGCTCCTTAGGAGATGTGGCGCTAGAGTTTTCACGATCAGTGTTTTCGTCACTAGCGCCAAACGCAGGTGACACACGTATACCAGCTTCTGCTGCAGGAGATGCCTCCTGTACCCCGGGGTGACTCGTGCACGGAGCAGCTGTATCTGCCGGTGCGACGGAGTGCTGTTGTTGTTCATCACGATCAGAGGTCTGTTCAGCATCACATGCACGGTTTTTCAGATGTGGTTTTCTCAGCAACTTCGAAATCAATAGAGCTTCCTGGACAGGTAGCACCAGCAGGCTCCCTCAGATCACCGCTGCATAGTGTGTCTGTGATCTGTTTCTCCGAGGTGGCGGCCTCTGCAGTGACTGTGTGATGTGTATGGTATCCCACCCTGGCCCTGACCGAGAAACACTCGTGCCACAGTCAGGGGGAACAGAAGGGAATCCTGAAGGTGATGGCGATGAATCACAAGCTCTCACTGCTACAGGTTGGCTGACTCCTCAGCAACAGTAGGCACAGGAATGAGGTTCGCGTGGTTTAGAGGGTGGCTGTCAAACTGGGGATGATTTTTGTAGTCCTGCCCCGTGGAGTGATATTGATAGTAGTAGTAGGGACCATTCCCATAGTCCCCCCTGCCCACTTCACTCTCGATCCCTCCCGCCACGGCCAGTACCCTGGTACCAGTTGTTGATGCCTCCACTATCCCAGTGATGACTGGGGTATTCCGTGTAGTCGGGGGGGGGGGGGGGGGGGGGGGGGGGGGGGGGGGGTCTATGTTGTACTGGTATCCCTGGGATGCTCTTGAATGACGTTGCTGCTGGTCAATGTGCAGCTCGGTACGTCCTGTGGTGTTGTCAACCCCCCGCCGAAGTACTTCGGCAAAAGTGCCACGGTTCAAGGGATGGTATCGAAGGGGGCCTGCAACCACAAGCTGGCTCCCCTTGTAATAGGCACGAATGCCTCTGTCTCTGTACTCTTGAACCGTTTTCTGCTGCTTGGTCGTCGTCAGGTCTCCTGCCACCTGAACTCCTTTTTTTCTGCAGTCCATCACGCCCTTTCGTTAAAATATCCATTTTGTCCTCCATCTGGAAAACCTGACTATCACTGGACGTGGTCTAATGTTATTTCCAGTTCTTTTTCGTCCCAAACGATGGGCGTGCACGATGTCTTCATGTCTCCATCGCTTGCCAGGGACTGTGTTTTGCAATACATCAAGGATTTTCTCAACAAATAAGTCATAATTGTCATCTTCAGTCTCTGAGATATTGAAAAACCTCGCATTATCGCGACGCGATTTGCGCTTCCATTTGTCGAGTTGGTTTTCAAAGTCTTTTGTGATTGAAGCTAGCTTTTCTTCCGTACTGCTAATAAAAGTGTGAAACGTTTTCATTTCCCGTGTCACAGTACGAAAATCATCCTCCAGTTTTGCTGTTTTTGACTGCACCGTTTGCACTTGATCGCGGATGTCACAAAATACACTGTCTATCTTTTCAAATAATGTGTTGTTCAACACAAGTAGTCGCTAGTTCAGTTTTTCCTCGAACAGCTCCAATAATTTGTCGTACTGTTGAGAGAACATAGTCTGTAATAAGTTTCGATTTCCTTGTCAGGCCCAGGATTCAGTTCTATGTCACCGGCACAGAGAAGAATCTGTAAAAGCACAACAGTCAAGAGCACGCATTGGGTTTGCGCACTTCTCGCTTTCCGTATGTAAACAAACATGGTTGCCGCCAGCTTCACTCGTTTGGCCATGAAAGAAACATAAGTTGCGATGAAATGGCCACATGTAGGTCGGAACGCCAATGGTTCTGCAGACATTTTGTTACAGAGGATTAGTCACTTGCACTTCTTAGTCTGAAATTCTTGTAGTCTGGTGTTAATTAACGATTATAATTGGAATAACGAAGAGCGACCAAAAATACGACTTCTCTGTGGACTTGAAAACCGAGAGAGAGAGAGAGAGAGAGAGAGAGAGAGAGAGAGAGAGAATGCTTGTGTACAAAACGTGCATGCCTGTGAGCGCGCGCGCGCGCACATGTGTATGAGTGTGTGTGTGTGTGTGTGTGTGTGTGTGTGTGTGTGTGTGCGTGCACGCGCGCACGCGCGGTGTGTGTGTGTGTGTGTGTGTGTGTGTGTGTGTGTGTGTGTGTGTGTGTGCGCGCGCGTGTGTGTGTGTGTGACACTTCCGAACACTATTTTAACACTACCAGTGCCGATTTGACGAGATTATTTTTCTTCAGTTGTTGGCTGAATCGTCCGATGTGACATGCTGTGAGTCAGTTGTTGTTGACGCACTGTTAACGACCAATCTGTCGCCCCTGCCCAATTTGTCGCCCAGGCGACAGACTGGTCTTTAAACCAGGACAAGTTTGTTGCCCAGGCGACAGACTGGTTTTTAAGACGAGGACCAGTCTGTCGCCCGGCGACAGACTGGGCCCAGGTGTTGCATATATTGATGGGATAGACCTTATATGGAAGATAGAAGAGGGAATATATCAGCGGATAGAAAAACACAGCGACACAACGAACTACTTTTGAAGTTGGAGTGTTTCTACTCCTGTGGCGGGGTGATAAAGAATCGCGGCTCCTGTAACTCCAGGGTATTGGGGCCAATTCTCTTCTGATTTGGTGTTTGGGTTTATTGTACCAGTTCCTCTTGTGATAGTCACTTTTGGCAGGCACCTCTCGCATACGTTTTCTTAGTCTAGAAAAAAAAAAAAGACATAAAAACAATATAAAAACACTCAGAGTCTGTATTCACATTGAGGTAGCATGGGGACTGTCACCATGCCCAGCGTAGAAGCTCTTCCAAAAATCCTAAACTCTATTGGCCCCATGCTATCCGGATGTGAATACAGGCCAACGTTAATAACAAAATGACACGCAAATGATTTAAACATGAACAGAAAAAAAGACCACCGTTCAACAAAAGTGAAAATGGAACATTGAACAAGTCCTAAAACAATGTCACACATTAAAAGGGGTTTTTCGTAAAACCTCCTTCAAAGTCTTTTCTGAAAAAAAAAAAGGTAAATAGGTTTTCAGTCTTCTGCAATTAAAAAAATATGACTATGGAGTGTGTGTGTGTGTGAGTGTGAGTGTGTGTGTGTGTGTGTGTGTGTGTGTGTGTGTGTGTGTGTGTGTGTGTGTGTGATGATAGTTGCTTATGGAAGAAGAGTTTACGTTTATAGGGTCGATTTATCCAAAGTGTTGATTTATCCAAGAACGATTTATCTCTCTTTTTTTTTTTTACAGAGAGATAAAGGAGGCTTATAAATAAAACCAAGCCTTTGCGTCAATTAATCTGGAGTCGGACTTATGTGGAGTCAACTATATAAAATCATCTGACCGACAAATCGATATAAGTTGACATCATTTTCTGAAAAGTCGAGTTTTCCTACTGATGGATAAGTCAACGCACAAGTCAACGTATAATCCATTTCCCCTGGCACGTCGACTTATGTGCAGTAGACTGTTGTTACCACAACAATATTCTGTCTGTCAAACATTTATTTTAATATGGATTTGGCATCAAACTGATCACTGGTCATTGTCACTGACCACTGCAACAACACTCTGTCTGTCAGACATTTTGTTTTAATAATATGGAATTGGCATCAAACTGATCACTGGTCATTGTCACTGACCACTGATCATCTAAATTGCAAGACGCACAGAAATATTCATATAATATACAGTAAGCAATTATGTTTTTCCAAACTGGTCACTGGTCATTGTTGCTAACCACTAGTCATACTACGTTTTAAGAAGCATATACAACCTATAACACATCAATACAGAATGAGATAGTGAAAATATGAATTTGAAATAAAAACTGACCACTAGTCTGTCTTGCAGATCACTGATCTTCTACATTAAAAAAAAGAAAGCATTAAACATATCAATATGGAGTGAACTCAGGAAAATATTAAATTACATGAAACTGACCACTGGTCAATATTGTTTACCACCAGGCATCTATATTGTAAACTCTACAGACGCGTTTATAACACACCAATATGCAGTGAAATAGTGAAAACGTGAAATTTTCATGAAGCTGACCACTGATTTTGGCACTGACCAATAATTATCAAGTTTGTGAATATTATGAAATTACCATTAGAGCATACGCAGCCTAAGTAGTAAACATTTGGATTTTACAATAAACTGAACTACTTCGTGGTCACCCCGTTCGATAGGGAGAGTATTGGACAGGTAACGTTTATGGCCAATGTTTAAGACCATGTCCATCTAGACTTACCAAATGACATAAGCAACATTTTTGTGTGTTTGCCTACTTTCCAGCATGAATTATATTATTTGGATTTGATAACTAGTTGATCTAACTACTTGGCACTTGCATGTTTGATTTTTCTGATTGATTATGCACTCTGAAGATTTCTCAATGTGATCATTTAATAGAAAAAAAACAACAATAAACTCCTGTCTCATCATCACTTTTTTTTTTTAGATTTTATTATTATTTGGCTCTTAGTTTGATATTAAGGAAAGACAAGAAACTAATAACGAAACTGAACATAAATAATTAATTAAATTATGGGGCACTTTCCACACTTTCTCTCACAATCGGAGAGAATGTGGGGGGGCACCCTCATACTTTCTCTCACATGGAGAAAGTGCCGCACTTTCTTCTTAAGTGAGAGAAAGTGAGCCCCCACACTTTCTCCTAAAGTGAGAAAAAGCGTGGGAATGAGAGAAACCGTGGCCCAACATCAACTTATTGAGGGCAAGGTAAGTTGGCGACAAATTGGCCAAGGGGCGACCGATTGGACGACAGTGAAGTGCGACCCAATCTGTCGCCCTTAAAAACTTAAAATGGGCGACAGATTGGTCCTGGTATTGAGGACCAATCTGTCGCCTGGGCGACAAATTGGTCCTGGTGTTGAAGCCCAATCTGTCGCAGGGCACACAAATTGGGCAGGGGCGACAGATTGGTCGTTAACAACGCACGTTCACTGAACACTTAAACCAATGTCCACAGGCACGCTAAACGTGAAGTGTTTTTTTTTTCCTCTCTCAGTTTGCACGGTAGAATGAAAAAGGTCCTACATATTCGAGAACTATTTAGTGCTGAATCAAGCTTTACGCCAGGGATAGTGTGTAGTGTGTTATGTGTACTGCCAGAATAGGGACAGTACATTGATTTCAGATTTTTTTTGAGCGACAAGCCAAAGAAAGTGTTACAAGCAGTCGCAAGTCGCATGTGGAAGAAAGTTTAGCCGCAAAGCTGTAGCAAGACTGCGAATGTACCTAAAAACTAAATCGCACTTTCTGTCGTTACGTGGTGCCTTGTATGCCAGAGAGCTGGTTGAGAGATAGTTAAGTTCTCATTAAGGAGCTGTTGGGAAGGAGGAAGGGAGGTCATCGGGGTGCTGGTTTTGAAATATCCTTTTCAGACATTAAGATGGATAAGAGTGAAACAGGTGACCATGAAATCAATGAGAGACTGTTAAACCTGGATGCTGAAGATGACAGATATTTGAAATGATCACCCAAAAAGCATAGCAAAGTATACAGAAGAGTGCAAGACACAAGGTACCAGGTTGGTCTCTATTTACATTCAAAAAACAAATCTCTGAAGTCTAATTTCGAGTGTCTATGTTACCATTTCTAAATCAGTGTAGGTTAAGGTAGCTGGTTTATAAGTGGTCACTATTGTCAATTTGTTCCCTCTATGCATTGGGATGGTTATACCTTTTGGATTGAGGATGAGACCATTTCATCTACTCAACTTTCAATTACGGCTTTAATCATAGGATATTTTAATCTGGTCCAAGAGTGTGTATGTGTGTATTCATGCATGCGCGCACGCGCGCGCGCGCGTGTGTGTGTGTATGGTGTGTGTGTGTGTGTGTGTGTGTGTGTGTGTGTGTGTGTGTGTGTGTGTGTATGCTTACAGGCATTTAACCAATTAACGTACTTTCTTTTTTTTTCTTTCTGGTTTACCTTTTTGGAGGCGATCTCCTTCCTCAATACCTCTTTTTCTCTCTTTTTGCCGTTGTTGTTTGTTTATAACTTTGTTTTACTTACATTTTCACATTCTCAACAAAACTATTCAAAGCATATCTTCATTAAAATCAGTCAAAGTACATCGCAACAACTTGTAGTCTCTAAAAACAAACTTCACCCTAAACATGATATCAGTAACACCTGGCATTCTGTATCCAGATTTGTCAATACGCAATTTTGTAATCATAATAGGACGGTGATTTTACCGAAGCAATAAGTGCACTGACTGCTTTGAACGTTTCCCCATTTCGAATGAAATGTCACTGGTATGATAAATATTCTATAAAACATTTCCCTTGTAATTCACCTAACCTACTTTATATAGGCTGTATTTCGAACCAGTATTCACATAATTCAATATCAATGATTTTAGGGAAGAAGGAAGGGGGTATAAATGGTCTACAGGATAGTAACTGTGCTAAATTAAAGATAACCCGAGTATAAAGTAGCCGAGGCTAGCTTACATCAAAGGTATATTCTGGCCTAGGTCATTTTACATGGGAACACAATGTGGACCTGGCCACATCATACGGGGGCTTACTCTGAACGGAGTATAATCTGTCACACTGGCATGAAAAAATCTTTGACACTAGTGTAGGACTGCTTATAAATCTCTCAATAGTTTTTGAGGTTTTTGCATTTTGTATGAATGTTTCGTAATTTTTCGTAGCATTCTGCGCATTATTTCAAAAATAATAATATGTTTATGATGGATGTGTCTATTTCAGGCTTTTTAGGCGATATATTGCTTCAGATTACAAAAATGTTGTTTTAAATACCATACTTCCGGGAAGAAAAAAAACCGTCCATCACCGGTGATCGAAATTCAAGGGAAAGAACTGAAGAGAGATAACTATTGTGAGAGGCTAGTTGGGACACCGGATGTTGGTGCGTCCAATTAGTACCGGCTGCAGCCAATAGCATCACTGAGGTATTCACTGTTTGTAGTCTGCAAAGCGCAGCTAAATCAGCCATTATAAAGAGAGACGTGTGGCAAGACAGGTCATCATACAAAGTGAAGGATGGAACAGCCAAAATACATTTGTTCAGGAAAAATTCAAACGTTTAATGACAATTATATAAGATCTAAATCACGATTTTTTTTTTGAAATTAGGCTGACAGTACCATTCACAATTTCTTTATCTGAAACGTTTCATTCTTTGCGAATTGAAGGATAGACCTAGTATTGTCTTGAGTAAAGGAATACGAGTTTTACAATTCAGTAGCGTAGGCAAATATGCAAAACCTAATTTCGTGTCTTGTGTTGGACTAAATTGGAACAATACATTAGCCCATCTAGTCATAGCGCAATCAATGTTTGATTTTAAAAAGTCATGATATACTATGCATTTTATTCATTTTGATGTCAAAATTTACGCTTCATAGCTGTATTCGACCCGTTTTTTTTTTTTCCAACTGGACTAAGTGCTTCTATGTTTGTCTACATGAATTCAAATGTGTCATCCGGCTTAGCCTTTTAAACTCTAGGCTGAAGTTTGAAGAAGTTTTGCAATACGTGGTTTTAGAGACTTATATGACAGCTGGAGTTAACAAAGTAGCCGTTGCTTGCCTTTGTAAGGCGCAGTTTAATCATAATTAATTGAGCCTAGAGACAAGCAGTAGAAGTTATATATTCACCCTGTTTAATCTTCGAATGATCGCTTAAACCTGTTCGACCCAACAGCCTAAGCCATGATTATTTTTTTGAATGAGCTG
>JADBJO010004772.1:168732-186261 GCA_016801955.1 Conus betulinus | reverse complement strand
ATTTTCCCCCTTGTTGATGACATCACGTATTATGATGTCAAAAACTTGCGTAATATCTTTATGACGTCAATTCTTTGCTCTGACCAGTTGCCAAAGATGGACATCGCGTAGCTTTTCTTCCCTTTGGAGGACTATTACTTTTGTTTCTGATAGTTGAAACCACTCCTTGCAAAAAAATGGATTACGCAATACAACTATGTAGACTGAAGGAGAAAAGGGCAAGGTATGTGTCACATGAATTATTTTTAAACAGTTGTCTTGCAAAATCTTATATTCCGACGGGTATCTCCATGAAATGGAACGATACTGTTGAAATGGACCAGGAATTTTTGCACAAATGTTGGAAAATCAAACAGGACGCATCACTTTCACTTATGGAAGTAACAAGGCAGGCGTGCTCGAAAAAAATCCTTCAACTGAACGCTGAAATTACTTCATGTTGTTGAAGATCACGTTATTTGTTTTGGATGTTTTTGCATCCACATATAGTGACCAGTCTTTTTCTAGCTCTCCCATGTTAAAGTACAGAAAATAAAAAAGAGGATTAACGACCGTTGATGGCTTCGGGTCTTTTTTACGAACCCCCTGTGTGGTTTGTAGTATGTTCTATAGTTTCGTGAACATATTTTGGTGCCGGAACCCGGGAGAAAAGGTGTCTGTTAACTGCTGCTATTTTGTGTATGCGGCTAACGGTCCCAGGAAATATTTTATTGCTTTTTTCATTCATTTTCGATCGTCGTTGTTGATACGAACATGTCTGATCCGTTGAAGTCTGCTGTCCGAGCACGTGTGGCGGCCCGTGGTTGGGTCAATCGTTGTAGCAAAAGATTGGCCGAACTTTGTAAGAATATTGATGTTAACACACTGTTGAAATTGCTGATGCTATTGAAGAATTTGACAGCAGGCTTCGCGTTTTAGATGAAGCTCAGTCAGCGGTCGAGCTGAAATCGAACTCTCGGAACTCAACAGTGACATTGCAGAAGCAGCTGATTATCGTGAAAATGCAAGAGGGCCTCGTATTAAAGCTGCAAAGTTACTTGCAGTACGTAACAGTAAATCTGCTGGTGATTGTGGTGATGGGTCCCATTCATCAAAAGGTTCTGGTTCTGGAGTTGCGTCTACTGCAAATGTGGAGGCAAAGTTGCCGAAATTGGAATTGCCTATTTTCACAGGAGATGTCACTGCTTGGACTTCTTTTTGGGAGCAGTTTCAGGCAGTTGTGGATGCTAATGAATTACCTAACATAACAAAAATTTTTTTCATATCTTTTGTCGCTTCTCAAAGGGGAAGCCAAAGGAGCTGTACAAGGGTTGTCTTTGACTGCTGCCAACTACAGAGCTGCTTGTGATATTTTGAGAAAAAGGTTTGGCCGTCCTGAACGTATTATCTTTGCTCACATTGAGGCATTGCTTGCTATAAATGTACCTCGTCAACCTTCAGTTTCAGTTTTGTGGAAAATATTTGATGATTTACAGGCACATGTTCGCAGTCTTGAGTCATTGGGTATTTCAGGACAGCAATATGGAGTTGTTTTGACGCCACTTATTCTGTCTCGCCTTCCTTCTGAGCTGCGCATGGAGTGGGCAAGAGACGGTGCTCAGCATGAGAGCGACTTACAGTTTCTGTTAGATTTCCTGCAGCAGGAAATAGAACGTAGTGAGCGTTCTCAAACCTTTCTGAGAGATGGTGTGAGCAGCAGTTCAGTGTTCGACGACAAGTCTGTTCCTGTGGCTACTGCAGCATCTTTGTACACAGCTGGGGCTGCTCGTCTAACCTGTGAATTGTGTCAGCGTCATGGCCACACACTGGAACGCTGTTATGGCATTACCAAGGCACCAGTGGGGGACCGAAAAGATGTTTTACGGCGTGTAGGTGCATGCTTTCGTTGTCTGTCCACAGCAAAGGGACACAATTACAAAAAATGCTGTGCAAAATGTACTAAATGCAAGGGAAAACATCATGCTCTGCTGTGTGTTCCAAGACAAAATTTCCCCTCTAGTGGCAACATTGATGTCAATGCAGTACAGTCTAGTACAACCACACCCACATCTAACACAGTTGTGTCAAATGTTAATGCAAATCTGTCAAGTGTGAACACTATCTCTGAAAAGGCTTCTTCCCATGTTTTGTTACAAACTGCCCGTGTTTCAGTGCATGGAAAGTGTGGAATCACTGAAGCTGTCGTCTTGTTTGACACTGGGTCTGATAAAACTTACATTTCAGTGATCTAGTGAACAGAATTCAGCCTGAGTGGGTTGGGTCTCAAAGTCTAGCTTACGCTGCCTTTGGCAATGATCAAATCAGCAATGCTAAACAGAGGATGTGTACAAGGTAAATTTACAGGGGTCTGAAGGAAATGTGTCTGTGAAGGCTACTGAGATTCCTACTATTTGTGCTCCCATGTACCGTCCAGCTATCCCTCAAAAATGTACTGACATTGTTTGGCAAAAACATTGAGTTTGTTGATGTTCATGAGGATGGTGAAGTAAAGGTGGATATTCTTGTGGGTCTTGATGCCTACTGGAGGCTGATAACACCTGAGATGGTGTTCTTGTCTGAGAGTCTAGTTGCTCAGCAGTCAGTGTTTGGTTGGATTTTGTCCGGTCCTCTGCCTGGAACAAAAGATGTCTCCGACAAAGTTGGTATTTCTCACCATTGTTTTGCATGGAGATTTTTCAGAGTCTAGTTTGAATAATTTTTGGGGACTTGGAATCAGTTGGCATATGTGACAAAGAGTCTCCAGTAGTTGATCCGGTGTTGGATGATTTCAACAAAAAGGTTCAGTTCTCTGAAGACAGATATGTGGGTGTCTCTTCCATGGAAGGCTGAGGATATGAGACCCACACTTCTGACAATGAAAAGCTAGCTCGGTCTCGTTTGGATCACTTGAGTCGTAAACTTAGCAAGGATCCTGAATTGGAATCTAGATATCATGAGGTTTTCTGTGATATGTTGAAAGAAAAACATGATTGAAGAGGTTCCTCAAGATGAGATGGTTTGCTCTTACCCAGTATTTTATTTGCCACATCGGCCAGTGGTCAAGGAGTCTAGTCTGACAACGAAGATTCGGCCGGTGTTTGATGCTTCAGCCAAAGGGTTCAATGGGAGTTCATTGAATGATTGTTTGGAGACAGGTCCTAGTCTGATACCTGACTTACCTGGAATTTTAGTACGGTTCAGGCGATGGAAGGTGGCTCTCTGTCTGCTGATGTAACAAAAGCATTCTTCAAATCCAGTTGAATCATGAGGATCGGGATGTGCATCGATTCTTCTGGAATGATCGAGGTGTTATCAAAAAAGATGAGATTCACTCGTGTACCCTTTGGTAACAAAAGCAGTCCTTTCTTGCTCTCAATGCGACCATCAAGTACCATTTGGGTCAGTTCCCCCCTTCTCGTGTGACTGAGGAGCTTTCTGAAAATCTCTATATGGATGATTGGTTATCTGGGTGTGATGATCATTCAGAAGCATGTGACATGCTTAGACAGGCTAATGACATTATGAGTCAAGCTGGCATGTCTCTGTCAAAATGGGGTTCCAACAGTGAACAGGTAGATGATGTACTTTGCAGAGAACTTCAAGATAAGTCTGTGGGACAGAATCTTTCAAAGTGTTGGGTATGCGATGGTTAGTTTCTCAGGATTGTTTCTCCTTTGATGGAATTGCAGTTTCTAGTGATCTGTGTGTCACGAAAAGGGTAGTCCTGAGCCTAATCTCAAAGTTATTTGATCCCCTTGGATTTCTCACACCTTTCATCATCATAACAGCAAAATGTATGTTTCAAGAACTTTGGAGGCTGGGGATACCTTGGGATCAGATTGTGCCTGTGAGCATACAAGGAAAATTCACAGAATGGGTCAAAGGTCTCGAGCATCTGAAAAGGTGGAAAATTCCTCGGAATTACACAGGAGCTCCATGGACTGACATATCTGTGTTTCAGCTGCAAGCTTTTGGTGACGCTTCCCAGTCTGCTTATGGTGCTTGTGTCTACTTACATGTGAAGATGCAGGATGGAACCTGGAAGTCGTCTCTGGTGATTGCGCGAGCTAAAGTAGCTCCCCTCAAGAGACTGAGTTTGCCACGCCTGGAGTTGTTGGGAGCCTTACTCTGTGCTCGTTTGGTTGTCTATGTGCGGCAGACTTTGAAGTTAGATGATGATGTGGTTTGTCACTGTTGGACAGACTCAGCCGTGACTCTGGCTTGGATTCAGAGTGACCCATATATAGGTGGAAACCTTTTGTTGCAAACAGAGTTGCTGAGATCCAGTCTCTTGTTAGTCCTGCAATGTGGAATCATTGTTCAGGCAAAGATAATCCTGCAGATTTACTTACTCGTGGAATCTCAGCAGAGGAGCTGTTGTTGAAGTCAAAGTTCTGGCTTCAGGGTCCTGACTTTTGTGTCAAACAAAGCTGCTTGTGGCAAGGAAGACTTGAACGGTGGGAAGTCTGAGGAAGTTCAGCAAAATGTTTCTGATGTTGTTTGTTCTGAAACTAAAAGGTCTTGTGTTACTCAGCACATGCTGATCACTGTGGCTCAGGAGGAAGGACAGCCTGCTGTGTGTAGGGCACCACAGACAGATCTTGAGGTGAAAGAAATCCTTGACATTGAGAGGTGGAGCAGTCTGATTAGAGCATTGCGGGGATGGGTTGGATACTGCGTTTCATGTCCAATGTGAGAGTCCCAAAAACAGCAGCGTCAGCATGGTGATTTGTCCTTTGCTGAACTCTGTGATGCCAAACTCAGACTGTTAAAGTATGTGCAGAAGTGTGCATTTTCAAAGGAACTGGAAGCATTGAAAAGTGAACAAACAGTACCACGGGGGTCTTCTATTCTGAAATTGTCTCCGTTCATTGGAAAGGATGGTCTGCTTCGTGTGTTGAAGGGAGACTTCAGTTTTCGGGTTTACCATATGAAGCCCAACACCCTGTCATCTTACCCAAAGGTCATTTCAGTACACTGTTAGCTCGTCAGGTTCACAAATCCTTGAAGCATGCGGGTGTGAACAGCATATTGGTTGAGCTTAGGAATCAGTACTGGATTCTAGGTGCTAGGCGTATCTGCAAAGGTGTGAAAACGAGAGTGTATGTCATGCCAGCGTCAAGACGCCACTCCTGGTACTCAGACCTGGGCTCCGTTACCCGAGTTGAGAGTGAAACAAGCACCACCCCCTTTTGTTACAGGACTAGATCATTGTGGACCTTTGTATTGTTGTGATTTCACTGGAAAGAAATTCTATGTTCTTCTTTTTTTTACCTGTGCGGTGATCAGAGCAGTACATCTGGAACTGGTGGAGTCCATGTCTAGTGAGGCTACTGTCTTTGCCTTGAGGAGATTTTTTTTTGCTCGTCGTGGCATGCCTTCAGTCTTGATGTCAGATAATGCAAAAGGATTTGTGGCTGCAAAGGATCATTTGGTGAAAGTTCTTGGTGCAGACGCTCCTGACTGGAAGTTCATTCTACCACGTGCTCCATGGTGGGGAGGTTGGTGGGAGTGGCTAGTCAGAGCTATAAAGTCAGCTTTGAAGAGATCAATTGGCAAAAGATCACTCACACGAGTCGAACTGGAAACCATTCTTCATGAGGTTGAAGCTTGTGTCAATTCCCGTCCTTTGACATTTGTTGGTGATGAAGTTGACTCAGGGTTTGCTTTGACTCCTTCTCATTTCCTCCTGGACAAAAGGCCTTCTGGGTTGATACCTGTCCTCACTTTAGAAAATCTTGTTGTACAGTCTCAAGATTTAGTTCAGAGACAGGAGCTGCGTCGACAACTACTGGACAAATTTTGGTTGTGCTGGGTTAATGAATATTTACGCAATCTCCCACCTTGCAAAGGTAGTCCAGTCAACAAAAAGGGTATCAAAGTGGGTTCGGTTGTCTTGGTCCGAGATGAACGTTGCAGTAAGTAGAGTGGCCTTTGGGGATTGTGCAAGCTGTGTATCCTGGTCGGGATGGGTTGATTCGGTCTGTTGAGGTGAAAACTGCCAGTGGAATCCTGAAAAGATCTATTCAACATGTTCATGATCTTGAAGTGATTGATTCCTTCAATGACTCTCCACAAGTTTCTTCACCGTCACCAGATGCTTAAACCACCTGTTCATGTGCCATCAGACATTGTTTGTCCTGAACCTGATGCAGAGGTTACCGGTCAAAGCACAGAGAACATGAACAGTGAAGAGAAATCTTGTGTTCTGACTTATCAGTTGAAAACAATGACTCTGTGACAAGATATGGGCGTCAGGTCAAAAGACCAGTGAAACAATCTATAAACTTTCATACACACATTTGACAGTTGGTTTTCATTCCCCCCTTCCCTGTTCCTTCTCCACCACCCCCCCCCCATTTCCTGCCCCTTCCCCCATGTTGAACAGAGTATCAGATTTAATATGAATTTAATTGTTTGGTACATGTGCACTAATATAACTTTGAATATGCTGAACGTAACTTTGAATTAATTCATTTTCATTGATGGGACTATAAATATGTACAAGAAAGCTCATCAAGATGGATCTTCAACTCTCCTTCGCAGTTGGGACTGTGAACTGTGTTTTCAAAGAAAGGTCAATTATTGTTATTATTATTATTATTATGGTTGTTGGAGTCTCTACAGAACTGACTTTACAGAGACTCCAAGGTGGGGAGAATGTTGAAGATCACGTTATTTGTTTTGGATGTTTTTGCATCCACATATAGTGACCAGTCTTTTTCTAGCTCTCCCATGTTAAAGTACAGAAAATAAAAAAGAGTGATTAACGACCGTTGATGGCTTCGGGTCTTTTTTACGAACCCCCTGTGTGGTTTGTAGTATGTTCTATAGTTTCGTGAACACATGTGAATCTTTCACGGACTCTGAAACATGCATGTATACAGACAACTGCGAACAATTAAAAAAGTCGCGTATGAGGTCGATCACAGACAAGAAACTATGTAAAGCAGCAGACAATGTCTGGGGAGAAATAAAAAATCACTGGCGATGGGAATTGTTTCATTTCCATGGCCATGAGAGGAAACATGCACACATTCGTAAAAATGTTGTATCTTTCATGACAGAGCACAAGTCAATTTCAACCCTTTGTAGATGGACATATTGACCGGCATATACAAAAAACCAAACCTACATGGATGGAAGACTGAATATTGGGCCACAGAGGCAAAATCATGGCGGCATCAGCTTTATACACGTTGACATCAAAGTCAAAGTCAAGTATCAGGACAGATTCCTATGGCATGTTTTTACTTTTCACGTGGATTCTGATTCACATCATGTCACTAGAAATGTAATTTCCTATGAGAATAAAGTGTACCTTGCATTCAGATCTAACCATTATGATCTCATCGTCCATGAACAACCAGATGAAAAGACGATTCAGGGACTTCAGAAACCGGACTTAGTTTTCAGCTGTGAGGAGCAGACTGACTGGTTTGATTGTGTGCAAAATGGCTGTGACAACAAAACTGATGAACTAACAACTATTGATTGTGTGCAAAATGGCTGTGACAACAAAAAACTGATGAACTAACAACTGTTGATTGTGTGCAAAATGGCTGTGACAACAAAAACTGATGAACTAAGAACTGTCAGACTCGAAAAGACAGTCATGCCCACACCACAGGTAGCAACATGTGTGGTAACCCTTCAACACGGTTGGCTCTCCTCATAAAACAGAGAAGGGGACCATTCTCACAGGACCTACCTCGCATAAAAAAAGATCAGGGTGATATAAATCGAGTTGCTAGTAAAGAAAATACTGCACATAGCATTCATAAGCGCACAAGGAGAAAAGTACACTCTAAGTCACAGAAACATAGAACGAATAATGACATAAAAGAAAATGTTACAAACCTGTCCAATCACACACTTACGAATGCAGAGATTTCCCTACTCTCTAAAGGGCTCAAGTTTGTACCAGATAAATCAAAGGTAAATACTACAAAACTTTTGGCAAACTTAGATGAGTGGGAACGTAGGATGCGCCTCAGAGAATACTTTTTTGACAAAGATAGCAATGATGAAGTAGAAGAAGAAGAGGAGTCTCATGAGGAAAAGTTTAAAGTAAAAAAATAGAGCACTTTCACACCAAAAGAAGGTAGGGATCATTGGTTAGATATGTACATTGAACTTGTAAAGAATGATATTATGAACACTTTGAGAAAAAGGGTAAACTGGACCTCAGTCGTAATGAAAAAGATGCATTTTATGCACTTCTAAATAATGAAAAACATCATCATCCGACCAGCAGACAAAGGATCTGGGGTAGTTGTTATGAACAAAGATGATTATATTTCTGGGCTGCACAATGAAATGACCAAAAGTGAATCCTGCACCATGATAGAGAAAGACCTCACAGAGATAGCAACAAAAAAAGGTGAAAAAGATAGTGAATAAAATGTACAGGAAAGGGCTATATCCGAAGACCTACACAACAGTACCTCCTCCCACGCTACCCAAAAGGTGGTAAACTGAAAGGGAACCCAAAACTACATAAGCAAAGTGCACCATTGCGAACGATTGTCAGTGGTATAGACACTCCCACAGAAAAACTTGCAGAAATCACAGAGCATGAGTTCAATGATTACGTCATTGGCTCTCCTACGTACATCTGAGATACATCAGACTTCATAAGTAAAATAAAAGCATGTGCTTCCTGTCCCAGACGATGCCATTCTGTTTTGCTTTGATGTAGAGAAATTCTACCCCTCTGTGTGCCTCGGAAAGAGGGAATAGAAGCATGTATAGAAGCTTTACAAAGCAGACCTAGACCCATCGTACCAACAGACTGTCCAATTGAAATGATTGAAACTGTTTTAGATTATAATGGATTCAGTTTAAGGGATTCACACTACAGACAGACAGATGGAATAGCCATAGGGTCCAGACTCGGGAGAAACTTTGCTTGTACATACATGCGCAAGTGGGATGAGAAGCTTTTGGAGTTTGAACAGAAACCTTATTTCTGCAAACGTTACATTGATGATGGGTTTGGCATTTGGAATGGTGACCTTGACTCCCTTTTACGTTTCACAGATTATGCCAACACCATACATACCAACATAAAAATCACTCTACGATGGAGTAGAGAACAAATTGAATTCCTTGACACTCTCGTTAAGTTAGAGAATGGCCATGTCAACACGGATCTATTCAAGAAAGATACTGATAAACAGTTATACCTCTGGCAGGATTCTTGTCATCCCCCACATACAAAAAAATCTGTAGCATATGGTTTGGGTGTTAGGTTGAGAAGAATCTGTGAAAAAGATGAGGACTATCTAAAACACAGATCTGAACTTAAGAATCAGTTGCGTAAACGTCCCTATAGTAGCAAACTCGTAAAAGGTCAGTTGAAATCAGTTGATAACATGAATAGGAACCAACTTCTTCGGAAAAAAAAAAAAAGAAAGAAAACACTGAAAGAGTACCACTAGTGTTGACATTTTCAAGATTATTGCCAGATGTACAAGTTGTACTAAAGAGACATAGTGATACGCTCTATAAGTCAGAATACATGCGCAAAGTATTCCATAAATTACTGTTGACTGCATACAGACGGGATAAAAAACTTGTGTGATACGTTGGTTCACCATAAAACTGAAAGAGCAGTGAAGGGAAAAGCAGAAACTGTGTGATTGTGACACCTGTTCTTCACTAGTAACTTCAACAGTGTTGGACACAAAGCAGAAATATTCACACAGTGTTATGAGTATGTGTGACATGTGCAGATAGAAATTTGATACATGCTCTGTTGTGTAAACGGTGTGATAAGACAGTTTATGTTGGTGAAACCGGACGTTCATTGAAAGAAAGCATAGCGGAACACAGACGTGACATCAAGTTCCAAAGAAAAAAGCCAATAATGCTACATTTCTTTCATCATTCAGTGGAAGACCTTGCTGTTGCAGTGTTGGCAAAAGCTTACGGTAAAAGCAAAAGCTTCAGACTTATCACTGAAGAAAAATGGATAAGGACATTAGATACAAGGATGCCAAATGGATGTAATGTTAAGACAAATTTGTAACAACCTATCCAGATGAAAAACACTGATGATTTGCAGAAAATGTTTATATATTTTTGTCAGATGACAGTTCTTGTATGCCATGCAGTCACAGACAGGACTATGGTCACATTATTCTAGGGTTCATTTTCATTGTGATTTATGGAGCGTATTGTCATTTTCTTTTTTTTTTTTTTTTTTTTTTTTTTTTTTTTTTTTTTTGCTGTCCCAACCTCTGCGCCACCTCAGAGGCAGTGCACCCACGCCGCTCATTCCGACACCCCGTCCACAGCCCAGCCCGGTCGGCCCCGATGCAGCCCCGGCACCGGCAATCCACAGGGAACAGTCAATGTCAAGTCGTCAAGAGGCAACCCACCGGAGGAGACACTGCACTGCTGCCGAGTCACTTCGGTGGTGTTCAGTGGCGCCTGCTCTGATCTAACATACGCAGGACACCACCTAAAGCCCCCTACTGACGACAATAATTGCTTAGTCGCGGAACTGGCGTGAGTGAGCTCTCCCTCCGGAGGGCGCCACCACGTCAATCCAACGACAGCTCCTGGATGGACTCGCTGACACCGGTGACCCCGACGGAACCAAACCACGGCCACAGACGTGGAGAGGACATCAAAACTGAGGTCACCACGAGAGCAGGGCATGAAGGGCCACAGAATTTGAGACATTTTTTTATGCTGATTGATGAGAATATAAGGATGATTAAGATGATGCTACGGATTCCATCCATTTCGGTCTGAGACTACATGACAGGGCTGTACTCTATGCTTCCTTTCATAATATATCCCGGCGTCAACCAGGCCCGAGAGATACAGGCACCTGCAGTGTCGGTCAGGAAATTTGAGCAACACTCTCAGAAACGCATCCATTAAGTGGATCAAACTCGACTGTGTGGTCCCAGTCTTCCCAACTGAGTCCGCAGCAACTCAACTCTGGGTAGGAGCCGGTCGGGGCAGAAAAACCCACATGACTTCTGATGGGATTCGAACCACGACCTCCCAGCCGGGAGTCCACGACGCTAACCACTTGGCCACAGCGGCTGGTGTATTGTTATGTTTTTGAAGTACATTGGTTACGGTATAACCACACACACACACACACACACACATACACATGCGCGCGCGCACGCACGCACGCACACACAAAACTTGCCCCATTCCCCCCCCCCCCCCCTTTTTTTTTTCCTCCTCCTGTTGATGACATCACATATTATGATGTCAAAACTTGTGTAATGTCTTTATGACGTCAATTCTTTGCTCTGACCAGTTGCCAAAGATGGACATCACGTAGTTGAATTTTTTTTTTTTTTTTTTTTTTTTGGGGGGGGGGGGGGGGGATGGCGGGGGGGGGGGGGGGGGGGTTCTCTCTTGAAAAAGGCGGCGTGGCCGAAAATTAGAAGAGTGGCATTGTGATTTTCTATATTTAATTTTAATTTTGTTTTAATTTCACCTTTAATTTAATGTTCAGGTTTATATATATATTTTTTTTTCTTATTATTATTTATTGATCAATTTGTTTTATTTTCTTTCTTTTACTTCAATTAATTTATTTAATTTTATTTTGTTTATTTACTCTGCACACACACACACACACACACACACACACACACACACACACACACACACGAACGAACACACACACCATCACCCCAAAAACCCCGGCTTCCTACTTCATACTAAAGTTACAGCCACCCCCTTCACTTTGCCCTTTCCACCACACCCTCCCCATGTCCCATACCAATCAACTGCCCACCCATGGACCTATCCCCTATCCCCTACCCCCCCCCCCCCCCCCATAATCTCCCTTCCCCTCCCCCAAAACCCCTATCATAAGGGTAGGCCAAGTAGTTGATCCTCCCACCTCCGCCCCCCCCCCCCCCCCCCCCCCCCCATCTAACAGCCCCGCTCTTTCCCTTCACCCCCACATCACCAGCATCCTAACACAATGACATAATTACACCTGTCCACCACTGCAACAGCAACCCACTATGTATTCCACAAAAACACCACACACACACCCACACCACATTAATTTGCAGCGCCCCCCCCCCCCCCCCCCCCCCGCCCTCTTTCTTTTAACCCCACTGACCACTTCATTTCCCTTGTCTGTTCACATTATGTTCCCCCCCTCTCCACCCCTCTGTGTACAAAGTATACTAAGGGGCGTGTGTCTCCCCCTCCCCCCTCCCCTCATCATATAGGTATGCTTGGATGTGTGTACGTGTGTTTGTCGGGGTGTGTATTTTTTTTTAATACACAGATTCCCATATATGACCACTATCATTATTACCACCACTCATAAGATGTCCTGTGTATCCCACTTTTTTTTGGGGGGGGGGGGGGGGGGGGGGGGCATATGTGTATGTAAGCATATGTGTGTGTGTATGTGTGGATGCGCTTGTGTCCATATGTGTCTGTATGTGTGTGGGTGTGTGTACACGTGCGTGGGTGCGTGTATCATGTATTCGTGTGTGTGTGTGTGTGTGTGTGTGTGTGTGTGTGTGACGGTGATGATTTGATCTGTGACAACCATCACCATTAATCAGTCATTATCATAGCCGCCCACCCTCCCAATTTGTTTCAACTCAACTGGCATTATCATGCCAAAGCTATCATGCTATTTTACTTATGGCAATGATCAACATCCTATAGCACTGTTTGTCCCACTTAAGACAATGACCATCATCCATGAATCATCAATCCCCCCCCCCCCCCCCCCCCCCCCCCTCCCACCAGCAACCAGCATTATTACATCAATGCCACCACATTATTTCACTTATGACGATGGTCACCACCCTACAGTACCGTAGATCTCACTCATCACAGTGATCAACTTCCATCAGTCATTGATCATTTCTTTTTTCCCCCCGACTGGCGTTTATCATACTTCCCAATACACTCTTCTACTCCTTTCAACAACAAAAAAAAAACAAAAAAAAAAGCATCATACACTACTGTGAATCATACCTACACCATGACCATGATCATCATCCAACAATCTTTGAACACCTCCCCCATTCCCCCACCGGCATTTTATACCATTTTAACCAATTTTACACATTATCCCACTTATATAACAATGATCATCATCAGTACTGTTTATCTCAAATGATCCATGATCATCACCCATCAGTCATCTACCCCTACCCCCTCCACCACTCTTTCTCAACCTGCAACATTATACTAATGCCACCTTATTATTCCACTTACACAATGACCATTATCCTACAGTACTATTGATCTCACCCATGACAATAAGCATCACCCACAGGTCACTGATATTTTCCTTATCCCTTAACTGGCACCATTGTACCATCACTACTACATTGTTCCACTTATATAACAATGATCATCATCCTATGGCACTACTGATCTAAAATATTACCATTTATCCGTCACTGAAAATACTGCCATCCAGTGAACACCTTCATTCTGCAATATATATGGAAATGAAGAAGCTGACCAACTGACAAAGGAAGGAGGACAGCAGCCCCAACTGTAAAAGGAAGCCTCCTTTGAATAAATCAAATGTATTTCCAAGGAGACAAACAGGAAGGTGACTTGAGCAGCACCCACACTTCGACAAGAGGGATGCATACTACCGGATTCCCAGATTGGACCAAGTGAACTTTGTGAGACTGAGGATAGGGCACTCCAGATTTTGACATCACAGGTCCTCAATATTCAACACCGGTGAGGCTTCAAATATCCATGCAGTACAGCCCCCCCCCCCACCCCCCCCCCCCCCCCCTTCTTTTCCTCTCCCACAATCCCCTCCGTCTTCTTCCGTCGTCCAGCGGCCTTTTTTTTCCCTGAACACATGCACAGATAAGTCACTCTTCGTTCTTTGTTTGTACTGTCCTAAATGTTAAATGCGATGTGTGTGTGTGTGTGTGTGTGTGTGTGTGTGTGTGTGTGTGTGTGTGTGTGTGTGTGTTTTTCCTGAAGAAGACCCAAGAGGTCGAAATGTTTTGTGTCTTGTCCTGAGATTTGTTAGTCAATGTCCTTGGCGATAACTAACCCCCTCTCTTTTTATTTTTTTTTTTTAGATGTATGTTTTGAGGGACATGATTTTATGGAGGAAAGCAAATTATTCCATGCGGTCCCTCCAGAATACAGAAAACTTGATTTGTAAAGATTATATCGTGGTCTGGGAAAAGACAGTTTATGTATATGTCTGTAACTATAGAAGACAAAGCTTTCAAAGATTATCTTCGGGGCTGACGACTTACTACTTTCAGATTAGTTTCACTGGTATTATCCCATAACGTGGATGCATAACTGATAAGAGAAAGAATGTGCGCATGAAAGAATATCTTTCTGGAATGATGATTTAGAAATCTCTTTTACCTTTGAAAGTTGATATATTCTCTTAGAAATACATTTCCCAAGATCCGCAATGTGGTAAGACCAAGAGAAACCGTTGTCAATGATAACACCTAAGAGCACATACAGAGCACATACACACAACGCGTGCGCGCAAACACGCAAGCAAACACACACACACACACACACACACACACACACACACACACACACACACACACACACACACACTTGCGCACACGGGCTTTGTTCCCAATTTCGCCATTACCACAAAGTTCCTCAGTCCTAAGATGCAAGACTGCAATGAGAATAGTTTATGTCCTGCATGTCTGAGAACAGATTTTGATGTGGATGGAATATACTGATGCAGTGTAGCATTACAATAGTATTAATAGTTTTGACCGTGATATCTTTGTCAAGGTCAAAACGTTTCATCATGGTTAATATTGACGAGAGTGCGCTGCTGCTGCTGCTGCTGCTGCTGCTAATGAACAGATTTTCGTGCCGACTGCCATGTTTTCACTTCCAATCATTTATCTCCCGTTGCCTCACCCTCGTCCAATCTTGTCCCCAGCACGCCTCCTTCTTGTCCGAGTCCACGGCTTCAGTTTAGGCTATAAAACGCTATATATCCCCTATTACACTCAAAGCTGCACCCTGCTTTTCTTAGAAGATCAGCCAGTAGTACCAAATATATTCATTGCACAGTCCAGCCTTTGACCCATACCATACCTGACTGAGGCATGCCTCATGTCCAGCCCTTCACCCACACCATACCTGACTCTGAGGCATGCCACATGTCCAGGCCTGACCCACACCATACTTGACAGGCATGCCTCACGTCCAGCCCTTGACCCACACCATACCTGACTGAGGCATGCCTCATGTCCAGCCCTTGACCCACACCATACCTGACTCTGAGGCATGCCACATGTCCAGGCCTTGACCCACACCATACTTGACTCTGAGGCATGCCTCATGTCCAGCCCTTGACCCACACCATACCTGACTCTGAGACAGATGTCATGTCCGTTTCTATGCAAGCACAATTCACATGACCTTAATTTTCCTGTCGTTTGCTCGACTTTTCACTCCAAAATCCCAGTGCCCTAACAATGGCGTAGAAATACAAGGAGTCCACAAGTCATGCATCATTCTGCTGCTTTTTTTTTTTTTTTTTTTTTTAACTGTCCAATCTTCTGTGCCACCTCAGTGACATTGCACCCATGGCGCTCATTCCAACACCACGTCCATAGCAACAGTCTGGTCAGTCTCGCCGCAGCCCCGGCACCGGCAATCCACAGGGAGTAGTCAATATCAAGTCGTCAAGAGCCAACAAACGGGAGGAGACACTGCACTGCTGCAGAGTCACTTAGATGGTGTTCAGTGGCGCCTGTTCTGATCCAATATACGCAGGACACCACCTACTAACGACCCCTACTGACGACAATAATTGCTGAGTCTCAAAGCCGGCGTGAGTGAGCTCTTCCTCCGGAGGGCGCCACCACGCCCGTCCAACGACAGCCCCAATCGACTCGCTGATACCAGTGACCCCGACAGAATCAAACCAAGGCCACAGACGTGGAGAGGACATCAAAACTGAGGTCACTATGAGAGCAAGGCATGAAGGGACACGGAATTAGAACATTTTTTTTATGCTGATCGATGAGAATGAGATGATGAAGATGGTACTACGGATTTCCATTTCGGTCTGAGACTGCATGACAGGGTTGCACTCTACGCTTCCTTTCATAATATATCCCGGCGTCAATCAACGTACATTTTCGGTTTCATTCGAATGGCCTTTGGTTGACAGGCTTATCAATGAAGGTTTTCAGATGCTACAACCAGAGCCCATAGCGGATTCTAGACTCTCGCTGACATCGTAAAGGTCACATCGAACATCAGTTACGGGTTTTAAACTTGACTTGTCCATGTGACCTTTAGTAACGCAACGAATTAACTAATTCTTTGTGTTTTGCTTATGTCTCATGAATAGGAAACGGGCATTACAGATGGCTTGACCAGTTAATTCCTGCGTGCTGCGGGCACGTTTGGACCGATGCTTGATGAGATATTTTATCATCATGCTGGGCACTGTACAGGAAACCATACGGGTGTTTCCTGCTTTATCACTAGAGTGGACGTTAAATCACAAGCTAAACACCCACATCTTCATGATCACCAGCAGCAGCACCACCACCACTACTACTACTACTGTTACCATAATAACGATACAATCATGCTGGTGACAATAAAGGCAGGTCTTGTTTGATATGAGAGATTTATCCCTTGTTTTGATAACACGCAATGATGGACGTACTTGACACACAAACAGACCCAGCAATTTGACTATTGAGAGAGAGAGAGAGAGAGAGAGAGAGAGAGAGGAGAGAGAGAGAGAGAGAGAGAGAGAGAGAGAGAGAAACACATAGAAAATGATTGTTTTACAAAAGTAAAATTAATGGCTTAAGTTAGCCATTTTTCATACTTGCAGTACAAATCTGCCATACCAATGTCTAATGCTAATTCACATCCATCAAAAACAAAAAAGTATTTGAAGTTTTATTTCAAATCAAAATGAAAACTTTATTTCGACGTGTCTCACATAATTATAATAAAAACCAATAAAAAGAACATGAACGCCTCTACACACACACACAAAAAAGAAAATTAAAGTAAGACCCTGTACTCTGTAAGTACAATGCTATCTTTAGTGAAAAGTAAAAATCAAGGACGACAAAACAATGAAGGAAACGAAATCTAAACTCCTTCAGCAATGATACATATATGTGTGTGTCAATCTCTGCACATCTATCTATCTATCTAATCTACCTAATCTATCTATCTATCTATCTTATCTATCTATCTATCTATATGTCTATAATGCTCACACACACACACACACCACACACACACACACACACGCACGCACGCACGCACGCACGCACGCACGCACGCACGCACGCACGCACGCACGCACGCACGCACGCACGCACGCACGCACGCACGCACACACACACACACACACACACACACACACACACACTGGCACACGCGCACGCACGCACACACACGCACGCACGCAAGCAAGCAAGCACACATAATTTTACATAACACATGTATTTCGGACATCGCACACATTATTGTCCAGGGTCAGAGTGGGGCAGACTGCTGTGTGCTTTTTTATCTAAAATATTT
>JADBJO010004772.1:151335-153835 GCA_016801955.1 Conus betulinus | reverse complement strand
TGTGTGTGTGTGTGTGTGTGTGTGTGTGTGTGTGTCTGTCTGTCTGTCTGTATTACGCGCGCGCACGCGCGCCCGTGTGTATGTGTGTGTGTGTGTGTATGTGTGTGTATGTGTGTGTGTGTGTTTGCGCGTGCGCGTGTGCGTGCATGTGTGTGTGTGTGTGTGTGTGTGTGTGTGTGTGTGTGTGTGTGTGTGTGTGTGTGTGTGTGCGTGTGTGTGATCATGACTCATGCCTGCACACGAATACTATTGCTGTCATTGCACAGACTGTCGACTCTTTGAACACAGCTTATCAAAATCTAGTGACACTGAAAGTTGGGAAAGAACGGCTCTAATGATGAACTCTTGGAACACAGCTTATCAAAATCTAGTGACACTGAAAGTTGGGAAAGAACGACTCTAATGATGAACTCTTAGAACACACGCACAGCTTATCAAAATCTAGTGACACTGAAAGTTGGGAAAGAACGGCTGTAATGATGAACTCTGGTAACACAGCTTATCAAAATTTAGTGACACTGAAAGTTGGGAAAGAACGACTCTAATGATGAACTCTTGGAACACAGCTTATCAAAATCTAGTGACACTGAAAGTTGGGAAAGAACGGCTCTAATGATGAACTCTTGGAACACAGCTTATCAAAATCTAGTGACACTGAAAGTTGGGAAAGAACGGCTCTAATGATGAACTCTTGGAACACAGCTTATCAAATCTAGTGACACTGAAAGTTGGGAAAGAACGGCTGTAATGATGAACTCTTGGAACACAGCTTATCAAAATCTAGTGACACTGAAAGTTGGGAAAGAACGGCTGTAATGATGAACTCTTGGAACACAGCTTATCAAAATCTAGTGACACTGAAAGTTGGGAAAAAGAACGGCTGTAATGATGAACTCTTGGAACACAGCTTATCAAAATCTAGTGACACTGAAAGTTGGGAAAGAACGGCTCTAATGATGAGCTCTTGGAACACAGCTTATCAAAATCTAGTGACACTGAAAGTTGGAAAGAACGGCTGTAATGATGAATTCTTTTCACAGCTTACCAGAGCCATTAGGCGTTTCCTTGCTTTTGACTCATTATCCGACTTTGTGGAAATAAAACTGGTGAATATCATTCCTTTCACGCCAAAAATGACGCCATATAATCGCATTATGATTACCGTTTTCTCGCAGCCTAAATTAGTGTTTTCACGTGATATCAGTAATACGATATCTAGAATACAATAGGGTCCCATGTGCATGGGTCTTGTCGACTGGTAGAACAGTTCCAAGAGTGTCATTCCATCAGCTTTTGCTCTGGTGGTGTGTTAGTTTTAAGGACTTCGTGCTGCATATACTGAAAAAAGTTCACCTTCAATCGCAACGCACACTGAACATTCTGTGTCAGTTCTTTTGTTTAATGCCTATGTTACTTCTTTTGTTTAATGTCAGGTAATATAGATGATATCAGCTGGAAAACGGCAGAGACAACGGAAAAGGAAAATCAGTTGAATAGTGTACTGATTTATTTTAGGTTACGTGTGATTGTGTATGCATATAAAACTGTATGTGTACTTCTGTAAAATTTCAATTGTATAAATATCATTACCCATGTAAAAAAAAAAATCGAAAAGTATTAACTTATATTAAAAGAACAATAACTATTTGTCAGATAATAAAAGTAAAAAGCTGACAAGACTTTTGTAAGCCATGAGCAACTTTGACCATGGGATCATTATCAGCTAGAGAACGTCTCTAAACAAAACCCGTGAGTCTTATCTCACACGACTTGGTAAAAATGGTTTCAGCTGTCCACTATGAAGAAGCACTTGGATTAAAGTTATATCAAACCCACAATGCTAGGTACTTTGCTGTTAAATCTGGTTCCAAAAGCATGCCATCGAAATGTGCAAATCATATACGTGAAATGTTTTCTTTTATTTGTATAATCATTGGTGTAACACACTACAGGTCTCTTGTCCTTTTAAGAAAGGGTCCACCTCTCATATAATTAACTTGACATCAGTTTTTTTTTTTCCAGTTTACTGTAGCCTGTAGCCATCTTGGAGATTTAAAGGAACATTCAGCTTGGATATAGGTTCAGTATTTAATGCGCCCTTTTTGGCAGTACGATTTGCCTACTCGTTCTCAAGCATTTCAGCATGTGATAGCACCCAACAAAATGTAAGATGAGGTCCCCGTATTGACAGGAAATGGATAAGATGACTGATCTCTATCATAAGTTCGCCTCTAACCCTTGTATCGAAAAAATTGCGATGTTTTTATTAACTATTTTGAATCTTTGCAAATCAACACTTGGAAAACACTTGTGTGAATTCAAATTCAAATTATTTAAAAATAGCAACAATCTTTGCCATGAAGATAACTTTTTCCGATGTCATAGGATATCACTTTCTTTATCCAAGAACGGTGAAAAATTAAAAATTCATGTATCGTCGACCGTGATTTTTTTTCTTTTAGATATGGATGGTCATTATCGACAAAAATTGGAAATTTAG
>JADBJO010004772.1:136335-138835 GCA_016801955.1 Conus betulinus | reverse complement strand
TAGAACCTAAGAAAAGTGTGGACTTTGAAACTTTCAAGTTTCGTCAAGAAAAACAAGCTGCAGACGAGTCAGTTGATAGTTTTTGCACAAGACTTAGACAACTGGGGTCCACATGTGAATTTGCAGACTTAGACAGAGAGATCAAAGCCCAAATTCTGCAAGGTTGTACCTCCAACAGGCTGAGACGCAGAGCGCTTCAAGAAGATATGAACTTGGAAGCCCTACTCAAACTAGCACGCTCGTTAGAGTTAGCTGATGTTCAAGCCAAAGAAATGGAGACAGCAGAGACTGCAAACTTCATGAAGAGAGGCACGAATGTCAAGACTCAAGGACAAAAAGCTAGGGGAACCAACAAGAAAACCTGTGGATGGTGCGGCAGCAAAGAAAGACATGCTAAAAGAGATTGTCCTGCTAAAGACAGGAGATGCAGAGCATGCGGGAAACTAGGACATTATGCTGCAGTATGCAGATCCAACCAAGGCAGAGAAGCCCAAAACAGAGCCCCCCAGGCCGAAGAGTTCGTCGAGTGACGCAAGATAGCGGTGAAACGCCATGCCCAGATGCAGCACAAGAGAGTGATGATGAGTACTGTTTTGGAGTTGGAAAGACTCCTACTGTAGACCTGACAGTCAACAAGAAGACAGTAAAATTTTTTCATTGATACAGGCGCATCAGTCAATATCATTGACGGGGAGACAGCCCAAAAGCTTTCTTTACAGCCAGAACCTACACAAGCGAAGATTTACGCATATGGTTCGACTACACCCTTGGTCATAGCTGGTAGAGCTACAGCTACGGTCGAGCAGCAAGACTCAAGTGAAGAAAGAGACTTTCTTTGTAGTTAGGTCACACTCAGGGGGTAACCTATTGAGCTCATCGACTGCACAAAACTGGGGTTGATCCAGTTTGCCTACAGTTGTCAACATCATATCCCTGACTCCTATCCTGATCTCTTTGAAGGGATTGGCAAGATGAAGGACATGAAGGTGAAACTACACATTGACCCTGAAGTCAAACCTGTCTGCCAGCCACACAGACGTATTCCATTCATCTGAGGAAGAAGGTGGAACAGAACTGAAACGCCTTGAAGATCTGGATATCATAGAGAGAAGGTTGACGGACCAACACCATGGGTATCACCCATCGTTGCTGCACCCAAGCCGAAAAATCCAGACGAAATACGGATATGTGTGGACATGAGACTCCCAAATCAGCCATCAAGAGAACAAGACACATCATGCCAACGGTCGACGACATCCTGATGCAGCTGAACCAGGCAAAAGTATTCAGCAAGCTTGATCTGAACTCGGGATATCATCAGCTGGAACTTGATGAAGATTCCAGAAACATCACAACGTTCACTACTCATGCTGGTTTACGTCGCTACAAACGTCTCAACTTTGGTGTTACCAGCGCAGCAGAGATATTCCAAAACATGATTGCAGAAACTCTCAGTGACATTCCAGATGCACTGAACACAAGCGATGACATCTTGATTCACGGACGTGACCAGAAAGAGCATGACAGAACACTCATACGAGTCCTCGATCGCATGAGAGAGAAAGGGTTGACTTTGAACAAGGGAAAATGTGAGTTCAACAAAGAGACCATCGAGTTCTACGGCTTCATCTTCGGCAAGGACGGCATGTCTCCAGATGCGAAGAAGATTGATGCCATCAAGAAGATGCCGAGGCCAACAACTCCGAAGGAAGTTCGCAGTTTTCTTGGCATGACAAACTACATTTCCCGATTCATTCTCCAGTACGCAGACGTGACAAAACCGCTGAGAGATCTGACGCGAAAAGGGACTGAATGGAAATGGACAAAGGACCAAGAAGATGCCTTCAACAAGCTGAAGGATCAAGTCACCAACCCACAGACAATGGCATACTTTGATGACAAGTCCAAAACAGAGATCATTGTTGATGCTAGTCCTGTTGGTCTAGGTGCCATCCTGGTGCAAGAGGACAAGAGAGGTCAGAGGAAGGTCATAGCCTATGCAAGCCGTGCACTCACTGATGTAGAGACTCGCTATTCCCAGACAGAGAGAGAGGCTTTAGCGGTAGTTTGGGCTTGTGAACACTTTCACCTCTACCTTTTCGGCCAGACGTTCACAGTCATCTCTGATCACAAGCCGTTAGAAGGAATCTTCAACCGGCCAACATCTCACACCAACGCGCGGATCGAGAGATGGAACATCCGACTTCAGTCATACAGTTTTGTCCTGAAGTACAAACCAGGAGATGAAAATCCAGCAGATTTCTTGAGCCGTCATCCAGTGACCTCAGCCAATACCAAGACAGCCCATGAAACCAAAGTTGCAGAGGAGTACATCAATTTCATCACTGAGCATTCAACTCCAAAAGCCATGACCCAGTGAGGAGATTTCCAAAATGTCAGCAGCTGACCCTACTCTTCGAGCAGTGAAAACAGCACTGCAAACCAACCAGTGGCAAACGCCAAAAGACTCTTCTGTAGACATCACTGCTTTTCTCATCTT
>JADBJO010004772.1:121335-126335 GCA_016801955.1 Conus betulinus | reverse complement strand
CAGCCAGTCTTCTGCACTGTTGTATCAGTAACCAGGGAGAACATGCCAGTGCCCAGATGCTGGCTGTTAATTTCTCTTTCTTCACTTCTACTTATCCAGTGTAAACATTCAACTGAGAGCAACAGGACAAAGGAAAGAAACTGAGGAATGACGAAAATCCACAAAAATTCAAGAAGAGATATGAACAAAATTTAATGCAAATTTATTCTCAGCAATAGCCATGCATTCATCCATCAGAAGTAGGTGCACCATAGGCCAAGCACACCGCCTTTGAGCTAGATTGCATAGCAACTCTTGACAGACCCAGTGTGTGCCATCATGACTTGTGACAAACTGCGTGAGTAAGTACTATGGAATTGCAGGGTAGCTGCCAAGAGTCTTTGCAAAAAGTGAACTGTACCACTTTGTTGCAATTATACTCATTATGATGACTATGCTTTCTTCCTGTAAATGTATATGTTTTTTTTTCCTCAAACATCCATGAGATGAATTTGACAAAACTGGCAACTTTCTGCATTTCAGCTGGTTTCAGGTGTTTGACAGTATGGCCAAGAGTTGTACTAGGAAGCTGGAATCTGTTGGGACCAATTTCCTGTATCATTCTCTGAAATGATCAAGGTGGTTTTTTGGGGGGTGAGGGATGGTTTGTTGTCTCACCCTATGTGCATTAATGCTGTGCTGCTTCTTGCGGCCCAACCAGCCACAGCCACATTCAGGCTCATTCTGCAGTTAGCTAGACTTCTCACTGAGGGCTGTGCTGAGCGCTGTTTGGGAGGTCTGTAATGTCAGGCCTGTTTGTGCAGGGGGCACATCGTGAATGGTTTGTGTGAACTGCATCTTGTGTTTTTAAAGCAGACCACACATGGTGAGCATTTATGACACGATGCAAAAGTGTTTGTGGGCAAGTCATGGCTGATTTCAGGTTCCTCCATTGTGCATCCACTCTGCCTTCCATGTTTCATTTGTCCTCAGGTGCTGTTTGACATGGCTTCCTTCATGCTTACTTGTCATACTTTCGTTTTCATCCATAAAATAGAGATGCATTTTCTGAAACTGTGGATCTGAATTTGATAGAATGACATTTGTTTTTTACTCCTCTGTAGTGAAATATAAATCTTTTTCATCCGTAAAATAGAGATGCATTTTCAGAAACTGTGGATCGGAATTTGATAGAATGACATTGCATTTTTACTCCTCTGTAGTTAAATGTAAATATTTTTCATCCGTAAAATAGAGATGCATTTTCTGAAACTGTGGATCAGAATTTGATGGAATGACATTTGCTTTTTTACTCCTCTGTAGTGAAATATAAATATTTTTCATCCGTAAAATACAGATGCATTTTCTGAAACTGGATCTGAATTTGATAGAATGACATTTGCTTTTTTACTCGTCTATAGTGAAATATAAATCTTATCTTTCCCATTGCATTATCATATCTTCACTTCCTTTTTTTGTTCTTTTTCTGGCCCGTCTTTGGTTCATCTTCTGTTCCTCCTTTTTTCCATCTTCTTACTACTTTTTATTCTTTTCATTCTTTCGTTTTTTCTTTTTCTTCATCTTCTGCTTCTTCGTCTACACGTTCAGTAAGACTGATATTCTTGTCTTTCAAGCTGACTTGGAGATCGTTTCCCCCCTTCAAAACGAGGGTGTGTGTTTTAGATATCTTGTGTATAGTTTTCAGCTTTCTACATATAATGTATGCACATATATGCACGCATCTGTGTTCTGTGTATATGATGCGACAAAGGGGGTGGGGATCGGGATTACACATTTGTTTTCACTTTTCATGTATATACGATGATTGATATCTGGGTGTGTTTTTTTTGCACTTTTTATGTGTATGCATATTTTTTCACTGACATCTGTTTTCCCTATAATTGATCTGCTTCTTCTCATTTATGTTGTGACTAATTTAGAATTAATCTATTTCTTTTCATTTAGGTAGAGTTTAGTTGTAATGCTATACTTATTATCATGCTTAATCAACTCTGCTCGTCTGTCTGCGCCCCCTCCCTCTCTCTCTCTCTCTCTCTCTCTCTCTCTCTCTCTCTGTTGTCAATGTATTTATGCACCTTCAACAGCATGATTTGTCAATATCTGTGTGTGTACTTTGTCAATATTTTTATTTACAATCTATTTGACAATTTTAAGGCCATGATGTCAGCAAACTATTTGGTTTATACATTGTATCCGCAATCAGAAATCTTGTTCTTCATCTCTCTTTCATCTTTCTTGTTTTTCTTCTTTTTAGCTTCTCATTTTCCTTCATTTTCATTTTTTTTTTTTTTTCTTTTTCATCTTTCTCTTCCATCTTTTGTTCTTCCACTTCTTCAACTCTTCTTCATCTTCTTCCATTTTCTCCACATCTATAACTTCTCTTCCTTCTAATTTTTTTTTCTCCTTCTTGTTGTTCTTTCTCCTTTTCTTATCTTCTTCTTCTTCTTATTCAGTTGCTTTTTTTTGCTTTGCCTTTTTTATGTTTTTTCACACCTTTTTTTTTTTTTTTACATCTCAACTTTTCCTTTTATGTCTTTCATCTTTTTCTTCCTATTTAATGTTTTTCTTTTCTTCCAGCTTTTTCCCCCATCTTGTCCTCCTTTTTCTTCATTTTCTTTTCCCTCTTTTTCATCATCATCAACAGCAGCAGCAGCAGCGGCACCAGCAGCAGCATCTGCTTCTTCTCTTCTTCTTCTTCTTCTTCTTCTTCTTCTTCTTCTTGCTCTTCTTCTTCTTCTTCTTCTTGTTTTTATTCTTCTCTTCTTCCTTCTATCTTTTTGTCAATTTTCTTCATCTTCTCTTTCTTCTTCTCCTTTTTTTCCTTTTATCCTTCTTGTTCTCCTCCTCCTCCTCCTCTTTCTGCTCCACCTACTCCACCTCCTCTTGCTCTTCTTGTTGTTCATCCATTTCTTTTTTCTTCTCCATCGTCTTCTTCTACTTCAGTTCCCAGCTGTCAACTGACAAAGAAGCACAAAGCCTCTATCATTTCATATGGTAAACCTATGAACAGTGCCCCCTGGTGGTTCTTGTAGGTATCAGCTGCTTGGAGCGACACCCCGATGGCAGTCCTTCCGTATGGAAGGGTCCACTGCCGTTGCAAAGCATCGCCCAGGCCCAGATCATTACCACCCAGTTAGAGATACAGATCTGTGGTAAAGGAGTGAGGATCATGGTGAAGGCTTTGGTGGGGAATGCAGTGGTGGTGTGGGGCCACACATTTCAGGAGGAAGAAAAATGCTAGGTGTGAGCTCAGGCATGATTAACAGTCTTCTGCTTTGCATGGAAAAATTTGCATCCCCTCCCCCCCCCCCCCCCCCCCCCCCCCCCCCCTCCCCCCCCTACCCTCCTCCCACATTAACAGCCTTTTTCGTCCATGGAAGTATTATTGTAGATAGGAGAGGTTTCATTCTGGCTTGATCAAATGTGTGATGAAGGGAGAGAACCAACATGCATGCGCTTATCTGATCTTTTGCCATGCATGCGTCAGAATTCTGTGTCTGTGTTGTTAAAATGACAACCTTGCATTTTGTGTCATCTCCTGTTATGTCACTTTCCATTGGGGGAAAAAATGAAGAGCCTGGAGGCATTAGAAACACATCAATGTAATTTCTGTGCTCAAGTTTTGAAAGTCCATTTTAGAGATGTGATAAGTTTTGTTTTGTTTTTGTTTTGAATACAACCGCATATTTCATTCATTATCCTTGTGAAAAGAGTGGGTTGTTAAAAAAATTGTGTGAATTTATATTCTGTCAATTCACAGGCAAGAACAACTGAAAGATATCGTTCTTGTCACTCCTTGTGCATTTTTTTTAGTTTATTTGTTAAATATGGCGGAGTGAGTAAGAAAATGATTTACAACGTGTACCAGTGGTCTCACACACACACACACACATGCACGCACACACACACACCCACGCACACATGCATGCACGCACGCACGCACACACGCACACACCCATTGTTTCTGGTCTCTGTTCAAATGCGCCCCCCCCCCCCCCCCCCCTTTTTTTTTTTGGTTTATTCAAAAATATTTAAATCTCTATTTATTCAGACCAATTCTACAGCATTTCTTCTGTTGACTTTTCTATTCAAGACATGGTTGAAATTTTCATGTTTTTCAACATAGATCCAGAGAGGGGTGAGGGGGGATGTTCTCAACCCCATGTAACCCCTTCCCCCTCTGCTCCATCCTTGAGGGCGGGCATGGAAGGGATGCAGTGACCTTTCACTTCACTACACCATCATATTCCCTTGGCTCTGAAAGTCCAGTTACTGGCATGCTCGTCCAGTGAATTCTGACAGACACGGAATGAAGAGCAAGCACTGCTGAAAACTGTCGTGGAGACTCAGCCAGTAGCTGTCAGGGTCTGAGTGAGTGATTGTACACATGATGACCAGCTCCGAAAGCTCATGGTTCAGGCATCTCTCTTGAAAAATCTGTGGAAGCATTATAAAAGTTAACAGGATCATTTTATCAAACATGTACAGCTTTTATGCTCTGATTATTTGTGTGTCAGTTCGCAAAATTGTTGAACTTTGACCTAAACACAAACATCATGAGATGATGAGGAGTCTATGATATTCCACACCACCCCAAAATACGCAAAATAAGTGTTGTGTAGCGTGCACACAGACATAATGAAAGCCAGCAAAATACAGACATAATGAAAGCCATCACATTTTGCTGTTTTTGCTGGGATGATGGTTGTTTCTTCATCTCTCTTCTTATATGATAATGATATAGAAGAAATGTACGCATCCATTTTTCCTATGCTCAGGGTTCTTCCTAAAGTGGAAAGAAAAGATCAACATTCAAGCTCCTCTGTGTATGTGTGTTTTCCTTCACTCCCACCCAAACACATGTGAATCTACTGATCAGAGGAGTCTCTTTGCCCTTTCCCTGCTGTCCTCATCATCCTACCTCCTCACATCAGCCCACCAAACACACACAAAAGATGCTGGTTCCTCTTTATAACAACTTTTGTAGCTAATGTTTAAAG
>JADBJO010004772.1:111335-116335 GCA_016801955.1 Conus betulinus | reverse complement strand
ATCAGTAATTTGTGTTTTGTATACTAACAGATCAGAACAGAGAAACAAAAAAAAGGATTGCAAAAAGAACTAATTTTAGACCATTTGAGAAAGAAATATGCAAAATGAGCATTATTTAGAAGGAACAAAATGTCTCCTTTTTCACAGGTATGCACTGCTGTTTATTGTTGACCAGCTTGAGAAATACGTTAGGCTGATGTCAAATGAAACCCATTTTCTGGCTTGATGTTGTAAGACCAGAAGACCAGATAAAACTACAGAAAGAGGGAAAGGTTGTTGCTTTTTTCTTTTGTGTGTGTTTATTTGCTTGCTTTCTGTTCAATGCATCCCGATGATGATGATGACGATGACAATGATGATGATGGGGATGATGATGATGATGATGACGATGACGATGATGATGATGATGATGATGATGATGACGACAGTGACTATGATGATGATGATGATGATGACGATGACGATGACAATGATGATGATGGGGATGATGATGATGATGATGACGATGACGATGATGATGATGATGATGATGACGACAATGATGATGATGATGATGATGATGATGATTATGATGATGATGATGATGCATCATTCTCATTCAGGTGATGCACAACAAGTGGGGCATTCTGAAGAGCCAGCATGAGGAAGCCGTCCTGACCCGCTCCTTGGACTTTGAGATCGGCATGGACTCCAAGTTCCGCAGAGACCAGCACCGAGCTCTTATTGTGAGGCACAGGATTTGGGGGTGGGGGGGGGGGGGGGTCTTTTTCTTTAGGTGTGTTTTTTCTTTTGGTGTGATTTACATTATATTCTTCAAAATGAATGGGATATTCTGAAAAGTATGAGAATGCTAACGCAGTATAGCTGAGCAAAAGACATGTAACATTCTAGAAACAATTTCAGAAACCTCTGTGGAATCTTTTGACCCTTTATGGGAAAGATCTGGTACTGTAGAGAAACTTCTAGAATTATGACATTGCCTGTCATACATGTAGATCAGTTTCATATAGAACAGTCCTGCAAGACATCTGAAATTATGACATAGCCTATCGTACTTGTAGATCCATATCATATATAGAACAATCCTGCAGGACATCTGAAAGGAAACTAAAGCTGTTTTGATCTGAGGCAAACATCTGTGCATGGGAAACTGATCTGTGTGTAGTGCTTCCAGTCAGTAGGACATGCCCAGTTCTTAAAACAGGGACTTCTATGTCTAGGCCGGGGAGGACTACAATTTTGCCAAAAAGCAGGACGTCAGACACTGAGGGAGTCGGTCCGCCTGCAGAACAATGAAGAGAAACGAATGGAGGAGCTGGTCAACACCAATTGGATGCCCCCCACAGCATCTGTGATGAAGAGGTTACCGCATGTCCACTCACACACACACACACACACGCGCACACACACACACACACACACACACACACACACACACACACACACACTCTCTCTCTCTCTCTCTCTCTCACATACATGCGCACACACACACACACACACACACACACATGTACATACACACACACATTCATGCATGCATGCATGCACTCACGAGCACACACACACACACACATGCAAACAAACAAACTTACACACACACACACGCACGCACGCACGCACACGCACGCATGCACGCACACACACACATACATACACACACACACACACACACACACACACACACATTTGCAGATGCGCACTCACAGAGACATGTATCCTTCCTCCTCAACGTGCATATGTTAATCATTCAAGGCTGTTCAGCCCTATTCCACCTGTCCACTGTCACACCAGGTAATATCGTTCTGCCACACTATGCCAATCAGGGGTCATCCTTCATTTCTTTCCTGTCTTGATTTGATGGGACACTTTGAGCGATGAGACGCAGTTTTTTTTTTAAGGTGGCTGCCAAGTGAAAGTGCGCATTGAAAAAAAATTCTCAGTCTTTTTATTTTTTTTGTAAACACCCAAGTTTTGTGAGCTTGTCAAGAATTTGTTTGTTCTGTTTTTTTGTGTGTGAGAGCAGGAATTCATAGTATATAATATCTTGGCATGTCTGTGTTTGAGTTCAGGAACCCCAAATGTCTTGATGTGTGTGTGTGTGTGTGTGTGTGTGTGTGTGTGTGTGTGTGTGTGTGTGTGTGTGTGAGCAGGAACCCCAAGTGGCGTCATCAGATGGCACCTATCCAGCCTGGAGGGAACATCACACACACCAACCCCCGCATCATCATCATCTCCTCCCGAGTGCCAGCCGCTGATGTAGGTGTCGGTTCTGCCGCTGTGGGAGGGAGGTGGTAGAGTGGTAGTGATTGCAAGACTGTGGTTTCACAGTGGTGGTGGTAGGAGATAGTGTCAGTGTTAGGTTAGAACTTCTTACTGTCTGGAAATCCTTAAGATTGAGGTCTTTTAGAGGGAAGGAATCTTTGGTGGCAGTTATATAGATATTGTATCTATAGTCAAGACCGAAAAAAAGATTCCTGAAAAATAGTGTCTGTAGTCTTTTGAGTAGCATTCCACCGATCCGCCATTACAAGTGAACTATCATTCCACCCTTATCTGCCCTTGAATGTTTAGATTGCATATGAGGACATCTGCAGCAGCAAAAAGGACCGTTGTTTGCAGATTGCCTCATTTTGATCCGGAAAAGTTTTGAATGACTAAATTTCACCCTCATGTTGAATGTGACTGTGAGTGACACTGCAAGGGGACTGAACTTATTACATTTCAGGGGCAGATAAACAGCCCACAGATGCCACTGAATCAGTAAGAACACCTCAAAAATCTGTGGAGACTGTGTTTGTTTGTGTTCTCACCTCAGATTTCAAAGGCTATGTGAGATGACCAAGAACAACACTATCTGATTGTTGGAAACTTTGTTTAGTACGGAAAAGAATTATTGGTAAGAGAAAGGGCAAGAGTCATTTTCCTTTTGAAAGGACCTCTCGCTGAGAAAAATTGCTCAGATACGCAGTACATTCTTGCCAAGCTTGAATGAAGTGTTTTGTGAGGTCAGCCCAAGGCTGTTTGTGAGTTTGGGGCATGCTGAATGAAACTGGCATCTTTAGAACAACATACAAATGATAAACTCAGGGCATGTGAAGAACAACAGACAAATGATTAACCTAGGGCATGTGAAGAAACAGATTAATGAAGGGCTCAGGGCATGTGAAGAACAACAGACAAATGAATAACTCAGGGCATGTGAAGAACAACAGACAAATGAATAACTCAGGGCATGTGAAGAACACAGACAAATGAATAACTCAGGGCATGTGAAGAACAACAGACAAATGAATAACTCAGGGCATGTGAAGAACAACAGACAAATGAATAACTCAGGGCATGTGAAGAACAACATACAAATGATTAACTCAGGGCATGTGAAGAACAACAGACAAATGATTAACTCAGGGCATGTGAAGAACAACAGACAAATGAATTACTCAGGGCATGTGAAGAACAACAGACAAATGAATAACTCAGGGCATGTGAAGAACAACAGACAGATGATTAACTCAGGGCATGTGAAGAACAACAGACAAATGAATTACTCAGGGCATGTGAAGAACAACAGACAAATGATTAACTCAGGGCATGTGAAGAACAACAGACAAATGATTAACTCAGGGCGTGTGTGAAGAACACAACAGACAAATGATTAACTCAGGGCATGTGAAGAACAACAGAGACCCGCACGCTTTAGGGGTGCATTCTAAAACAACAAAGAGCTGTGAGTTTTGAGAAACACGGAAGACCTGTAAGTTCATAGCATATTCAGAAACAATATGCAGTGTCTGGAGTAACAAATAAACATGGTTTCTTGAGCATTGAGAGATGATGGAGAAGTGTCAGGTCATAGCGTATCATGAATCAGTAGAGACATGCTTGTTCAGGGCAGAAGATAAAACAGGCTGTTATTGTGTTTATCAGAGCAACTGAGAACAATTTGTCATCTAGAGCTGAAAGTACCACCATCAACTATTTCTTCATGTTATCCTTAAGGCGCGCAGTGACCATTGGCTGACCAACGTTATGACTGGTATTTTGATCAAAAGTTCTGTCCCTAAAGAGCAAAAGAAAGAAAAAGAGACAGATAACCATTAAAAGGGACAAAGAAAGAAAGAAGAGACGTCTGCTGCATTTGAGGAGGGGGACCTGCAAGGAGAACCATGATGGTTAAAAATGAAGAAAAGAAGATCAATATTGTGTACATTTTTGTAGCCTGTTACCATTTGCCTAAGCAAATTTTTGTACATGAGTTGGTTGGTGACTGATTTTCTTCTTCTCTGAAAATGGAGGGCTGCAGCCTCAGTGTGCATGTTGGCCGGCGTGTTATGGTCACCACCAATGAACGGTGCATGTTGCAGTTGCTACTGGACGCAGTGTTGTTTGGAGTGATCCCCATTGTGTACGAGTATGAGGGCACTGTGGCACAGTCCCTGGTGGAGCAGGTGGAAACGCTGTTACAAGGACGTCATGCACAGTAAGTTTGTGGACTTTTTCTTTTTTGGTTTTTCTTTTTTTTTTGAGAATAAATGAAAAGCACAGACAAAAGAAAGGAAAAGGTGTGAATTGGAGAGAAAGACATTAAGAAAACAATATGTGGAACCTGTGGTCTTGTTGAAGTTCATCTTTATTCAGTTAATATATAGTTTTTTTGGTTTTTTTTGGTTTGTTTGGGTTTTTTTTTTTTTTTTTTGGGGGGGGGGGGGGGGGGGGGGCAGGGAGGGTGGTGTTTTTGGTTATGTGGTGGAGCAAAAAAAAAAAATTGAAAATTTGCATGCATGTAACTATCCTGAAAGATGCCTATACCAGTAATTTCTAAGATGGCAACAGTTTTATTCCCTAATATATGTGTATATAGTACTTATGCACAATGGATGCTTGAAAAGAAAAAAACAGACTTTGAGGCGTTTTATACTTTAGTGTAATTGTGTCACTTGGTACTGAAAATTCTGTTCTCAATCGGTCAGTGAAGGAGTGTAGTCCGTTTAAGTTTGTAC
>JADBJO010004772.1:63835-106335 GCA_016801955.1 Conus betulinus | reverse complement strand
AAGTGCCACGACACGCTGGCCCCCTACTTTGAGAGACACACCGTGACATTGTCTCGCAGCTGACCGGTGGGTTGACGACTTTCCTATGTCCAGAGAATGTTTAGGGGTCAAGGTCTATTCACATGGCATGATTTTACGCTACTCAGATGCATTCTGGTGAACGCATAAGCATGCATTCACACATACGCTTACACACGCTTCAGTGTGTGCACACACACACACAAATACACATACATATTCACACACACATATACACATACATTTGCATGCATGTACACGTGCACTTACACACACACACACATACACACACACACACACACACACACACGCACACATATAGACACATATACACACACACATTTGCATGCATGCACACGCACACACACACACATACACATACACATACACACACACATAGACACACACACACACACACACACACACACACACACACACACACACACACATATACAAGCACAGACAAACAAACACGGGCATTGTCATTCACAGAAACGCAAATGCGTACTAGCACACTCAAACCATTATGTGTACATGCATACATGCATTCTGTACATATACCATATACAGACAAACGCACTATACGTAATTATGTGCTTGCATACACTCGCATACACACAGGCACAATTGTGTGCTCACACACACACGCATGCACACATACGCATGCATGCACACATGCATGCGCATACACACACGCATGCCCTTTATCTTTCTATTTCAATTTATAAAGGCCAAAGCCAAGGCCCACTGAACGTGTGTATGTGACTGCTGCAGGTCAGGTGATTTTTGACGTCCTGGGACAGACAGACATACAGGGAGTGCATGACATCACACAGGCGCTGGCAGAGGGCCTGAAATCTCTCAGTGGGCAAAAAAATGTAAGTGTCAGTGTGTGTGTGTATGTGTGTGTGTATGTGTGTGTGTGTCTGTGTGTGTGTGTCTGTGTGTGTGTGTGTGTGTGTGTGTGTGTGTGTGTGTGTGTGTGTGCATGTTTGTTTGTTGCTTTTTTTTTTTATTCTTTACACTTGTTGTTCATTATGATCCGTGTACAGTTGTCACTATATTAAAGGTGTAATCTAGGCCGATATACTATTGTAAACATTAGAATGTGTATGTGTGTGCAAGTGCATGTTTTGGGGAGGGAGGAGAGAGAGGGGTCTTGCTCCTTTTGTTTTTTTTTTTTTTTTTTCCCACACTTTTTGCCATTTATGGTAGCACTTATCATGTCATGTAGTCCAGGTCTTTGTATGATGAGAGATGTTAACTTATGTTGGGGGTTGCATGTTTATCCTTGGTCAGATTAATCCTCTGGAATACCTGGGAGAGTACCTGAAGCGGAAAGCCAGAGGAGATGAGGAGGGACTGATTGAGTTGACCACGTCCAGTAGGAAGGTAGGAGACTAGCGGTCATGATCTTAGCATGTTGGTCTGTTATGTCCATGTTTGTTCCATATGTACATGCATGAATATAGATATGGATCTGTCTGGTCTGTTGGTACGCACCCAGCCAGCCATCTTCCTCTTCCTACCTCTCCCCTGTAACATAAAATAACATAAGCAGTGCAAGTCTAACCATGTAAAGAACAGTGTCTCTTCCATGAGAATAAAAACATCCCCACTCAGCCTTTGACTGTCATGTCTTTCAGATATAAAGTTTAGGTCACTACTGAATTTGTTTGTTGTTAAATCACTAGACAGACTCATCAACTGGGGCATGGCTGTAAAAGAAAGTCACTAAAATGGTTCTGCTACCCCAGTTCACTTCAAATTTTGATTGAAAATCTCACAGAGGATGACACGAGGATGCAGCTTGATGTGGATGTCTGTCTGTGTGTTGCTGACATCTTTAAAAAAACAGCTGTGATCTCGCCCGTTCTGGGATGATGAAAATATCAACCCTGAACATCAACACTGAGATCAGTCATTTACTTGTTGCCAGTTCAATTTGAATTAGTTTTGAACACATCCACACAGTAGAAAGAAAAAGATACACCTGAACGGACCCAGGAAAGTATCATCTTCAACTGTGAAACAAACCAGCTGGGAGCAATCCTGCGCCACCCTTTGAAGCCTGCACTGTTTTCACATAGGGTGCACGCACACTCAGGGCATTCCATTAAGATGTCACGGGATGTAACTGCTCCCTGGCAGATGCCATTGTGTGGCACATCCAGTGACAATGGCCACTGGATGTGACATGGCAGAACCTCTCCAGGAGTGTTCCCTTGGGTGTACCAGCCTACATTTCATGACTGCAGAGCCCATCAGCGAAAAACGCCATCATCAAGCAAGCGACCAGCAAAAGCAAAAACATCCACACAGTTTACACTGTTTTTCAAGTCACTGTCAGTTTAGTGATGCCTGGATCACTTAATTATCCGTCATGGACTGTATTCTATCATGGTCACTCAGTAGATTTGCCAGCTGCACTTGATACAGAATAGAAAAAGTGTTTTAAAAACCTTTGAGTTTTTGTAATTGAAGCACATTGCAAATGGTGGCCACAGGATGTGGAACAGACAGGTTATAGCACAAGTCGGAATTCTCACCAAAACATATATGGAGACAAAATGTAAAGTCAACTTTGATAGGCAGAAACGGGCAGTTTGGTAATGATGGAAAGCGGTGGATTGGTAGTTAAATGGTTAATTCCCACATCTTCATCTTTTCTCTCAGTCTTGCTGTCTCCGACACTGTCCACTTTCCTAGTCTCTGATCTTCTCTCTCCTCATATACAGTTAGTTGTGATCTTGTAGTTGAAATCCTCCACATGTGTGTGTGTGTGTGTGCGTGCATGTGGGCATGTGCACGCATGCAGATATAGCTGAGCTAACCGTATGTCATGTGTATATGTGAAGTTGTTCGTCCTTTATGTTCCCAGGCACCCCGTGCCACTCATCAATATGTCGTTGCTGGTACTAACAGACTCTCTTAAAGTGTATGTGGTGTTTGAATATGCAGAACCCCAAATTCCTTTCTTAAATCGTCAGTTTATTAAAAGTGTCGATAAGTGATATGAACTCGTTTTTTTTGTGTGTTTTTCTGTTTGTACACACTCTATCATATTTTGCTTTTGTTATATGTATATTAGACATGGGATGTAACTGCTTTAACTCTAAGCTATTGTGCTTCTGCACATTCTTGAAACACTTCCTGTGGTGACATGTTTTAACAATGAAGCAGAGTCTTTAAAAACATAGCAATACTTAACATAAAATTAGACGCCAGTCTCAAGAATGTGCACTTCACAGTGGCTTATTCTGAAACATCTCAGTGGGATCACATGAAAAGAAGTGGATTGTGACAACGCAGCAAATCAACATTGAAGGGATGTAACCTGGTGTAAGAAGAAAACATTTAGTTACCCCATTTGCCATCACTTATTTTCATAGGGATATAACATATCCCACCCAATTCCCCAGACTCTTCATCCCCCCCCCCCCCCCCCCCACATCTCTCTCTTACATTCCCTTCCATGCCCTCATTCCTCCTCAGTCATCACGTCTGCCAACAATGATTATGCTTCAAAGGCTTCAGGGTTTGTTTTTTTTTTCCCCCCAGATTTTCGAAGTTTGTTTTGTTGTTCCCAATCGATCTATTTTCGATTTTTTTTTTTCAGCCCACAGAGATCATATCACTATCAGTTTCTGATAACTCTGTTTTCTTTTTTTTTTTTTTTTTGTATTAGACACTGACATCCTTCATGGATCAGGACGACCTCCAAGCCAGTCGGTCATCCAGGTCCACTGGACGGCGGGCTGCCCGGGGGCACTCCAGAGAAGGGGAAGAGGAGGAGGATGAGGAGGTAGCAGACATCAATGGCAACAGGGAGGAAGAGGAGGGAGAGGAGGAAAGAGATCTGAGAGCCTCTGCTGAAGATGACGGAGAAAGAGAAGGTATTAAGAAAGACATGAGAGCCTCTGCTGAAGATGACGGAGAAAGAGAAGGTATCAGGGAAAGAGACATGAAAGCCTCTGTTGAAAATGAGGGAGAAAGAGAAGGTATCAGGGAAAGAGATAAGAGAGCCTCTGTTGAAGATGAGGGAGAAAGAAAAGGTATTAGGAAAGACATGGGAGCCTCTGCTGAAGATGATGGAGAAAGAGAAGGTATCAGAAAAGAGACCTGAGAGCCTCTGTTGAAGATGAGGGAGAAAGAGAAGGTATTAGGAAAGACATGGGAGCCTCTGTTGAAGATGATGGAGAAAGAGAAGGTATCAGAAAAGAGACCTGAGTGCCTCTTTTGAAGATGAGGGAGAGAGAGAGAGGTATCAAAGGAAAGAGACAAGAGAGTCTCTCTGCCATAAAAAATTCCCAGACTCTGGATTCATAAGTAGAAAAGATTATCTATACTCAGAGTCTAATAAGTTCAAACTTACTGAAATATTTCGGCTGGGCCACAACCAGCCTTCATCAGTCAACTGAAGCAATAAAGGGAGCTGCTGCTTGAATGCGTGAGAGTTCGAGTTCACTGCAGCAGAGTTCACAATAGCTGCAGGTTGTGAGTCCGAGTTCACTAGAGGTAAGTTAGAGTTCACCACAGGTCTTAAAATGCTGTCATAGATGGGAGATAACTCAAGTCCCCCATCCCTGTTGAGGCTGGGTCTTCTTGTTTTTATCTGAATGGCCTCCTTCACCTTCCTTTTGAGAAAGTTGGGTTCAGTTCCCAGCAGTGTGGTGTTATCCAGAGAGATATCATGTTTCTCTCTCAGCAGTGTTTCTTTGAATGCTGATTCAGGCCTGGTCTGATGTTCTTTGAACCGTTTGTGAAAAAGTCTTTCTGTCTCACCAATATAGTCTTGATCACAATCACAGCATTTAATGTGGTATATTACTCTAACACATTAAATGCTGTGATTGTGATACTCTACCACATTAAATGCTGTGACAGCATTTGAAGACAAGATTGTGAACTCTGCTGCAGTGAACTCGAACTCACGACGCATTCAACCAGCAGCTCCCTTTATTGCTTCAAGAGCATCTCCGTTGAAGAAGAGGGAGAAGGAGAAGGTATCACTGTGGTAAGTTTGACTCTCCATAAGAGGAAAAAAGAGAGGAAGACAGTCGGGGGGAAGGGGGGGGGGGGGTCCCGGAGGCATGCCCCCTGGAAAATTTTGGGTTGCTGCATTCAATTCTGTGCAATCTGGTGCATTTTGAGACTGAAATTAACAAATTTTAAAGGAAAAAAGCTAACTTTTTTTTACACAAAAAGGTATAAAAATCAACTATACTTACTGTCTTTCACAACTTGGACCAAGTGTAGATGAGACGAGTTCCTTTTCAACCTAATGGCACACAAAATCAATGGAAGATGTCCAGCTCCCAAGCAACTGTTCTCCATGAACTGTAATTTATTTGCACTCGGCAAAAGATTGCAGTAAGCAAGGCCACAGGCATTAAGTTTGACTATAAACTGGCCTGTCACTTCATCATCATCCACCTTACTCTCCAACTAGTCCCACTTGTTATTCAAAGAACTGTCGCAGGAAACATTTTTCTCCGCATGAAACGATGTCTCTTGGACATGTTGCCATTTTGAAGATTGCAAAACTGGAAGGAGAAAGTTACCAAGTTACTTGGGAATCCAAGCCACTAAGAATTTCGAATAGTTTGTGCATAAATGACACCCTATGCTTTCGAAGACATGAATCACAGATCGCTCCCGCGGAACTGACACGCTGTTACGCAGAATGAACAAGGATCTACCGGGGAAATCCGTGGATCTGAGGAAAAATCCCGCCCCTGATCAGGGAAAGAGCCAAGAGAGCCTCTGTTGAAGATGAGGGAGAAAGAGAAGGTATTAGGAAAGACACAGGAGCCTCTGTTGAAGATGATGGAGAAAGAGAAGTATCAGGAAAGAGACCTGAGTGCCTCTTTTGAAGATGAGGGAGAGAGAGAAGGTATCAGGAAAGAGACCTGAGAGCTCTGTTGAAGATGAGGGAGAAAGAGAAGGTATTAGGATAGGCATGGGAGCCTCTGTTGAAGATGATGGAGAAAGAGAAGGTATCAGGAAAGAGACCTGAGAGCCTCTGTTGAAGATGAGGAAAGAAAGGTATTAGAAAGTATCAAGATGAAGAAAGAGAAGGTATCCCACATCCACCTCCAGAGCCCTCTTCTGTAGAAAAAGAAAGAATGATATAATCAACCTGATTTGACCTTCTTTAACTACCACAGCTTTTTTTTTTTTTTAACATAATGTATTTTGTAGAATGCTAGGTGAATGTATGAAATCAGGTACTATTTTTTCTCTTTTTTTTTGTATTTAAAATGGAAACGAAACGCTAAGTCCCAATCTCTCTACATTTTATACAAAGATCTAGCGGAGGATGTAGATGGCAGTCCATTTGTGTGTGTGTTGCTGATGTTTATGACCGACGTTGGCGTCACTGACCTTTGGTCAGAAAAGAGGAATCCGTCTGTAAGACTGCACTGACTCCCCCTCCTCTTGGTTATCCCTCACACTGCCGCTGAAGTTTGAGGTGATTGGGAACACTGCTTCCTCTGCTTTTTTTTTTATCAGTCTTTATTGAGTCAGCAGTGCCTGAGCCACTGAATTGACGATGGTTGGAAGTCTGCTAGGGAATTAATCTGTGTTAGACCTCATATTATGTTCAGCAAGAGTGACTCTGCTGGTTTCATTGACAGATGGCGCTGGTAGGCACACTTAAAGCAATGTTCAGCAGCAAGAGTGACTCTGCCAGGTTCATTGACAGATGGCGCTGGTAGGCACACTCAGAGCAATGTTGCCCAATCAGTGAGCTTAACAGTTCAGTGTGAGAGAAAATACCTGAACCTGGACGTCAGATGGTATGCCTCAGACACCTGGAATGTCAATATCCGCATTGTTATTTTAGTGTATGCTTATGCTCATATATTTGACTCAGTTTGACCAATAAAATGAGCAAAGGTCACTCATTTGCAATTGAAAGACAGGCACTGTCTTCCACTGATTTTTTTTTTCAATGACATGTCATTTGTCCACAGTGGTTTTCTGTGAACTATCTTCCACCACTGTCACTGTCCACATGGTTTTTCTGTGTGAACTGTCTTCCACCACTGTCACTGTCATTTGTCCAGAATGGTTTTTCTATGAACTGTCTTCCACTGCTGTCACTGTCCTTTGTCCACAGTGGTTTTTCTATGAACTATCTTCCACCTCTGTCACTGTCCTTTGTCCACAGTGGTTTTTTTCTATGAACTATCTTCCACCACTGTCACTGTCATTTGTCCACAGTGGTTTTTTATGAACTGTCTTCCACTGCTGTCACTCATTGCCCCACTCAACATAAAGCGATGAAAGGAATCATTTGGATTGAATTGCTTTGCAAATGGCAGCCACCTCTGCTGGAGTAGACACTTCCAACCGCTGCATCGTCATGCTCAGAGCTTCCTGAATTATGTGCATGGAAGACTGAAATGAAGGGACTCTCTCTACAGGTGGCCATGGATGGAGGATCAGTGGTTAACTGGCTGTGGTAGACACAGGCAGATCAGTGGGTGAACAGTTCAGTGTGCATGTATACATACATCAGTGTGTTTCTTTGTTGTTTCTTTTGGAGTTCTCTTGTCTGATGGGGAAGAAAGCTGGGTGGTGTGTTCGGAAAGCTGCTTGCTGCTTTTTGTTGGTGTTTTTCTCTGCAGTTGGTCGCCAGGATTTTCAAGCCTGGAGAGTCCCCACAGCCTCGCATGAAATGGGCCGTTGTTTGCTTGGACGTGGTAACTCATTGCATGTTCATTCTTCCTTTTCTTTTTCTTCCTTCAGGTTTAGTCTGTCTGTCTTTCTCTTTCATTTTTTTTTTCTTTTCAGGAAAGGGGAGGGGTGGGGGGGGGGGAGGGCTTTATTTTCTGTTTCTTTATTTGCATTTCTGTAGAATGTATTTTAAAAAAATTCTCAATTTTGTTATTGCATGTTTGTGATTTTGTTGTTTCTTGTCTGTGCAGAGCTGGCCAAGACATGGGGAAGGAGAAAGAAGAGAGGAAAGCTGCGACAGACACGGATGAAGACATCCACACTGGCGACTGTGGAGCTGAGCTCTCAATACGGGACTATGCGGGCAACCAAGCATCAAAGACTGGTCAGTGGCTGCATCATATGCACCTGTAGTCCTCTTTTCTGTTTACATATGTCTTGCAATTGTTTTGAAATCTATATTTGTTTGAACTGGATATACATCTGAAAAAACACGAAAAAGAAAAATTGGTATAAATTCAGACAGATTTAAGTTTGTTAATGCCTTCAAAACTGAGACATCTTCTGCCTGTTAGATAGCCTTCTTTCATAGACTGAGCCATCTATACCCAGGGGTGTAGATTAAGTGTGAGGTGTATATTCATTAATATCATGTCCCTAGCAGAGCTTCAGATAGTTGGTGTACCCATGCCATTAGTGCAAAACATTTTGGAATGTCACAAGATACTTTTACCGGATTTTCTCATTGAGTGGACATCAGTTAGCTCGTGTCAGACTGTTCTGATGAGTGACTGTTAGAGCCTACAACTGCTGAATGAATCTAAACCTTTCCAGTGGAAATGGGATGGATGGCTGTTGTGAAGTGTTTTAAGTTCTAACAGTCAAAAGAAAAGTTTTTCAGCAGTACTTGCAGTCACTGGCTCCCTGTTCAACATTCCATCAGATAAGTTCCCTTTGAAAGAGCTTTAATTCTTCACATATGAGGGTGGAATTATTTGAAATATGCCCCGTTTGGTGTTACTTTGGCATTTGTAAAACATCTATGGTGTTTTCTGATTAGACTCACTTTGATCTTTGACAGAAAAAAGAAAAAACAGAATGAACAAAAGACAAGTTCGAATTGCAAGTAATTAAGGGGGCAGTAAACTCAAGTTTTACTGTTTATGTTGTTTTGTTTTGTTTCTTTTTCTGTCATATTGGATTAAGACCACCCAGGAAACCGTATGACCGGTTACTAAGTTGTATCATTGTTGCCTGCAGACATCAGGGCAGTTCACGGACCATCCAGAGAAGCGCACACCCATCGCCTTTGAGATCCTGGCCAGCGAGGAAGAGTACATGAGGACGCTGAAGGCCATCAGTGAGGGTCTACGTGCGGCCACTCAAGTCCGCCCTGGCTTCCAACAGGTATGGTGAAGAAATGGAGGTAAAATCTGTGAACATTTTCAGCATGACAAAATGGACATTTTATTTGAAATTGTGATCTCTTACAGCTGGTGTTTCATGCACCTTTATAGGATCTGTTGATTGCTGTTGTCTTTAGGTCTTGTAACAAATTGTAAGTTACATTCTCTCAAGAACCGATTATTTGTGGCAATTTGTACAAAAGCGCACGAACGGCGTTCGAGGTAATTTCATCATCAAAATTCGGCGATTTAAAAAAGGGAGGCAAGGAGAAAAAATGGTTTAAACGGTTGTAGGGAGGGACCTAAAGGACGGTTTCTTCCCTTTCACGGGTCGCTGACTGACCGCTCGCATCCGCTCGGACGGTAACTTCGGCAAAGTTCGGCTGGGTCATTCTCGGTTCAAAATGGCGGCGAGTCGAGCAGGCAGTTCGATCAGACGCGTGCCGTTTTCAAACGATCTAATGGCTCTTGAAGTGCTTCAAGAAGTTATCCGAGACCGTGAAAGCGATGACGAAGACTTCAGAGAAGTGGAACGAAGCGATTCAGAGGAGGAGAATAAAGCGATCACAATCAACATCACCTTTGCTATCGGAGATTGGTATTGATGACGAAGCTGATCCCCGACTTCAAACCGAGCGATACCGGCGCAAGTGGGCCCGAATCGGAGAGAAACGAGCCGATTCCGTCTAAGTCAACTGCCTTACTCCCTCCTTTCGTGAGAGAGGGGGGGAGGAGAGTCGAGGAAGGGGAGGGGGTTCAGGACAACGGCGAGGGTCCAGTGTGAGGGGGCGTGGCAGAGGAAGAGGGTGTGGCACTCGTCAGTCTAAACTTGTTTCAGAATGGACAGAGGCCAGTGCTGATTGCCCAAATCTTTATATGTTTTTTCCTATATGCCTACACCTACAATTCTATATAATGATCAAGCTTTTATATGGGATATGAATTGTTGAAAATGATAGAATTAGTAGAAAGGAAATGAAGTTTACTATCTATATCAAACGTGACTTAACAATTACAGAGAAGATTAGTATAACAACAATTGAATCCAACAATAAATTAACTATTCAAAGGAAAAGACCAATAGGACTAAGGTGTAAAACTTCTGAGAAACATTTAAGAAGATGGAAGTCATTTAACACTTCCTGAACAGTTAATGGTATTTGACGAGTCAGTAAATCCCCTGTAGTTTTCGTCATTAATTCTTTGATACCCGGACAGTGTAAAATCAGGTGACTGATGGAGATTTGATTCCCCACATACACATTTAATATCTTTAGAAAATTTTGTTTTAAAAGCATTTAAACGAATTTTGAACATCAGAACTAATATGTCTTGAACTAGTATCAGATATGTGATTTAAAATTAATTTGGAATTTATTGTGCTGACGCTTTTATACAATTGTGTGAATAATGGCTATCTGATGTCTTCAACATGTTATCAACTTATCTTTTGCTAGTTTTTCAATGTGATTATAATACTCGTGCAGATCTAGATTTATGTTAATTAGAGTTGCCCCTTCAGTATTACGTCCTGCACTTTTAGCTGCTCTATCAACCAGTTCATTAGCATATATTCCGCAATGGGAAGGAACCCAGTAAAAAGTTACACTAATGTCTTTACATGCCAACTGATGAATTACATGTCTGATTTCTAGTATCATTTCAAGACGTTTTTTTGGCATTTTGATCTTTGATAGCTTGTAATGCCGATTTGGAATCTACACAGAGTAATATGTTACAACTATTCATAGGGTAACTCTTCAATATGGTGTAAAGCCATCAAAATAGCTAACAACTCCGCGTAAAAACTGAATAGTGTTTACCTATATGATATCGTTTGACTGTTTTCATAGTAGGAATTACAAATGCTGAACCTGCATTGCCATTATCAAGTACAGATCCATCTGTGAATATTTTAATGTAATCACTATAGTAATTTTCCATGTGATCATTAACTAAATTTTTCAGAACGTTTGGAGATTGACTTTTGCTCAATTCTGTATGATCAATGTCAAAAGTAGGTTTAATTTGTTCCCAAGATGGTACAGGTAAAAAAGATGGCTTACTTGATATTTTTTTACTTTTTAATTCTGTAGAATCAATCATGTCGGAGACAAAAACGAATTAATTGGTTGCAAACAATGTATTGTCTTAGCCCTGTTAACAAAGTCATGCTTAGAATTTAACTTTGTTTCTTCATTGCAGAATGAGTTATGTGCAAAGGATTTTAATACAAACTTAGCTGCAGAGATTTTCCTATGTTCATCAAGAGGAAGAACTCCTGCTTCTTTATATGATCCAAGATTGCAAGCATGAGTCGGCACTCCTAGTGCCAGTTTAAAGGCTTTACAATCTATACTTTGTAGTTTGTTTAATAAATGTTTTGGTGCACTAAAAAAAGATTCCTGCCGTAGGTTAAACGCGAACGAACTAAGGAATTAGCAAGACATAAAAAGTGCTTTTGTGTCTTGACCCCATCGCTGTTTACTAACAATTTTGTTTGTGTGTGTGTGTGTGTGTGTGTGTGTGTGTGTGTGTGTGTGTTGCTTTTGAATATGGTGCTTGTGCACAGTATGTGTGTGTGTGTGTGTGTGTGTGTGTGTGTGTGAGAGAGAGAGAGAGAGAGAGAGAGAGAGAGCAGTGCTTGTGCATGGTGTGGGTATACCTTTGTGTGTGTGTGTGTGTGTGTGTGTGTGTGTGTGTGTGTGTGTAGTGTTTGTGCATGGTGTGTGTGTGTGTGTGTGTGTGTGTGTGTGTGTGGTGCTTTTACATGTGGTGCTGTTTGTGTGTGTGTGTGTGTGTGTGTGTGTGTGTGTGTGTGTCAACTATAACTGGCATTTATTGGCAGTAGTGTGGGATCCTGATCCTTCTGTCCGTAGGTTCTGTGGTGTGGTGTATTCTCTGCGACACCGGTGTATTTTTCAGTTGGTAGTGTGCTTTCATCATCTGTGGTGTGGCCCTTTTGTAGCTCAGTCCTATCTTTAGCAGTCACTTCTTTTTTTTTTTTTTTTTTTTTTTTGTGTGTGTTGGTTTTGCAATGTTTTTTGCAATTTTTACCTTCTTCTGGTGATGACTTTTTATCAATTGCACTTAGTTCATGAGTGAACCAAACACACATGTGTGAAAGAAAACTGACAGAATAATTGGAAGTTACACTTAGTGTTGTTATTGTTAGTTCATCTCTGCTAAACAAGACCAATTCCCAAAGAGGCTTGCAAGATGTGCAGACTGATGCTGTGGATAATGTGCAGTTCCATCATCTTCTTTCCCGCGTACCCTGGGCTGGAGTGCCCTCTGTGATATGGGTGCTAAACATTTTATGCATTGTCAAGCTTTATTGTGAATACAGATGTTTGTCCTGAAGTTCAAAGGATACTAACACCAGTTTTTTGTGGTATTTCATTGTGATTTTAGTGCTATAGTTTTGTTTATGTTCTGAAAGTGTCTGTTTTTTCAAACAAAACATTCATCATTATGTATATTTTTGGTCTACTCATTACAAACAAAATCAAACTATTGTGATGTCTGGCTGTAGCCAAGGATATAACAAGAAAATTTCCCAAGTATCTAAGATATATGTCAAGAATTGAAAGAGCAGTGGGCATATCAGTGAACCTACCTAAGAAAACAAAATTGTGTCCCTTGATACCTGGATTGTACTGTACCCCAGAAATGCATAAATTTATCATATAAACTAAAACCACTTTTTTACTGGGTTTGTATGTTTTTTGTTTTGCTGCTGTGGGGTTTTGTATGCTTGCAAAATATAATTTTTTTTTTTTTAAAAGTTGAATTATAAGATTATTTATTATATTCATAATGAACAAAATCAAATATTATTTGCAGATGTTATAGCCCTGGGTATAAGAAAAAACATGCCAAAAATCTAAGAGATATCTGTACAAATAAATGAGCACTGATCAAATTAGTGAACCTACCGCAAAAAGTCAAATTTTGCTCCGGCACACAGAAGTACAACCTATGTTGTATTTCTAAATTCACTGAAACAATCAGGGAAGGAGGGGGTTGGTGGTAACAGAATTCTAGTATCATTGTGAATTTCGATTTTGCAGCACTTTGAAGTTCAGTATTCATCAACAGTGACTTGGCAGAAAACTGGATACAAATTTTTTACATATTTAAAGAGATCTAGAATAGCAGTGAGAATTTTACCATATAAACTTTAAATATGAAAATACTGGGCAGGTTCTCAGGAAAAGAAAGATCCTCGTTAATTTGTTCCCAACATTATTCTCTGAAGTAAAGTGGCCTCAAACAACAGGAAGTTTTGTGAGGGCCAATCTGGGTAAAAAATAGTCAATTTTTCGATGAAGGGATCTCAAACTGAAGAGAAAAAAGGAGAAGAAGGAAGGAGGGCATTCAAGGTTTGCTGTCATCGTTTGGATGATTACAGAAGAGATGGTAAAAGAAAATCCAAGTGTGGAAACAAAAATTCTTTGTTTCATGAGGACACATTGCTGATAATGTTTGTCTTGTGCTCCAATGCGAGTCACGTGACTTATCTTGGATTTTCTTGTGCTTCGTAATAAATTTTCTTCAGTTTCGTACCTGGACAAAGTCTAGAACTGGTCTACGTTCTTGAATCACGCTGTTGTTTCTTGATTTTATTTTGTGATTTGAGCATTGGATTGGCCTTGTGTTGTTTTTTTTTTTTTCCAGAGCCATCATTGGAAGTCAGAACATCCAGATCATCTTCACTGACATCATGAACATCTATAAAGTCAGCAGGTACGGTCACAGGTGGCTTAAAGCCAGACTGCAAACAAGAATGGTATTAAAGGAACATGCGTGTAAATGTGTGTTCTGTTGGTGGTTTTTTTTGTTGTTTGTTTGTTTTTGGGTCTGTTTGTGGTGTGAGGTCAAATCTGTGCAGTACATGTGCTATTGTATTCATGTGTTTGAGTGACTTGATTAAACTTGAAAACTTGATTCCTTATCAGTAATCAGTAGGGACGGTATCTTTTTTACTTTACTCAGGTTCCTTTTTTCTTTCTCTTTTTTCATCATCATAAGTGAACTTACATTTGGCTTCATTGACACTGTCATTTTGTTTTTGTTGTGTGAGTTGTTACCAAGACTGGTCTTGCCAGAGGACTGTCTTGTGTTCTGTTTCAATGTGAGAGTTGTTACCAAGACTGGTCTTGCCAGAGGACTGTCTTATGTTCTGTGTGAGTTGTTACCAAGACTGGTCTTGCCAGAGGACTGTCTCATGTTCTGTGTGAGAGTTGTTACCAAGACTGGTCTTGCCAGAGGACTGTCTCATGTTCTGTTGGAATGAACATTGAGCAGGAGGAAAACTTTGGTTTATCATACCTGCATCATCATCATTATCATTGCTATCATTTGTTATTTCATTATCACCTCCACAAAAGAAGTCATGTGTACACTTTCTTCTGGTGTTAAGTTGGTGTGTATGCATGCAAAGTTATGCAGATTTTTTTTTAACAGATTGTAACAAAGCTTGGTAGAAAGATGGAGTATGGTCCAAGGATGGATCCATAAAATTCTATTGTAGATCCAGATCAGAGGGAGGGTCCAGGATAGATCCAGTAAGATACTGCAGAAACTACAGAAGGATTTATGAAAATGAAATGCTGTGTCAAAAATGAATGTAGCCATGGGATGAAGCCCATAGAATTTGGTACAGATCTGCTGTGAAGATCCTGATTATGGAAGGGCCTATGCAAGATCCCTGAGACCTTAGCAGAGGCCTATGGTCCACAAGATAATATTTGGTATTGAATGATATTATCATTCGTTGAGCAGAGATCTAACAGATGACCTTCAGAGGTCCCACAAGATAACATCTGGTATTGAATAGTATTATCATTCTTTGGGCAGAGATCTAACCGATGACCTTCAGAACCGACTGGCTCACTGGGAATCCCAGCACACGTGTCTGGGCGACATTTTTGTCAAAGTTCTGCACGCGGGTCAAAGCCTACACCAACTTCACCAACAACTATGAGGTCATCCTACGCTGCATCGAGCGCTGCAAGGGAGCAGTCCCCGGCCTTCCGAGCCTTCCTTGAGCGTCACGAGCGAGTGCCACAGACCAAGATGTTGACGTGAGTGGAGCAGTCATTTGCTCTGTTCTTCTGGTTTCCCACAGCATCATTATGCTGTGTTTTATAGTTTCCTGTCTAAAATGATTTGAAATGTTTAGACATTCTTTTGTCGCATAATCAAGGCAGAGTCTTGGTGACATTATGCTGTTAGTATACAGTTGCAGTTAAATGTGCTACATACGCATTTGTCACTGAGAAAGGAATATGTCTGTACTTGAACTTGCCCTGTTAATCGGTTTAAAGTGACACATTTTTCACCAAGTAAGTGTACATTTTTGTAAGTTTTCGATCAAAAACACAAAATGATTTATAACCACTATGATCTGTTATTTGTGGCCAGTTCGTAGAGGAAAAAAACACTTTGGAACAAAGGGGTGATGTGGAGTTCTTGCATTCACTGGAAGCATGTGAACAAGGTTTTTTTGCTCAGAATTGTTCACCTTCACCAGCGCTGTTGCATGCAGCAAGTTGTCAGCAGTGCCATAAGTGATACATTATTTTGGGGGTTGCTTACTACCTTGTTGTCTTCATGCACATTCCCTCCACTAACGTCTGATTCAGCATTGCCTCTCTCTGATTCATTCGCTTGGATGCAACAGGTCTTTCTTTTTTCCCTTGGTGTACTTCACCCACTTCCATTTCCTCGGGGTTACCTGCCATTTTGTTTGGTTTTTCTGTAACCTGTGAGAATCGTGGCACCATATTTTGTGACTGCTCTGCTCAGAATGAACAGAATACAGTGTCTAAACTAGAACCAACATTTCATTGGCCAGACTTCAGCGGGAAACTTTCTTTCACAGCACATGTGTCAAAGAAGAACTAGAACCAACGTTTCATCGGCTATGCCAGACTTCAGCAGGAAACTTTCTTTCACAGCATGTGTGTCAAAGAAGGTTTAGTGTATGATGCAAAATCTGACTGCATTGTTTGAGGTAGGAGCTGCTGACTGCTGCTGGTTTGATGCAGGCAATTCCTAGCTGTAGCTGGAGTGAATGAAAGAGGGTAGAAGACATCAATATTTAAAATATAGGTTGTTGGAGAGAAAGAGAGAGGGATGTCATAGGCTAGAGAGAAATGATATGTTTAAGGACTTCGAGTGACATGCAGGGTGATTTTGTTTTTTGTTCAAAGTGGTGACAGCCTAAAAGGGGCCCTACATGGTCAGCTGGATTGTAAGAAAACTGAAAATGCTCTCAACAGAAGGATGCTTATTTTGTCCAGACTGCAAGAGATGATGCTGGCGGCAGTCAGACGCATTGGAGAGTACGTCAAGCTGCTGACTTGCTTTGAGCTGCACACGCCTCACACACACGCCGATCGTCAGGACCTCCGAAACGCCATCCACACCCTAACGGAACTTAACCGGGGCATGGAAGAGGTTTTGTTTCTTCTTTTTTTCTGCTTTAACCTTTTAACTACCAACTGTACACAACATTTGCTGTCAGCTAATTTTTTTATGAAGCTTCAAATGAAAAAATTGAAAAAAAAAAACTGATATGAAAATTAAGTGAAATAAAATATTATGAAAGAAAACACCCATTTAAAAAAAAAGTAGTAAAGCTTCAATGAAACATTTGTCATTTTGTAAACTCACTTTTCCTCAAGATCTTCCTTCATTAATTATTTTCTGTATAAGAATTTAATTGTGGATGTGTGTGCTTTTGCATGTTGGTTGTCTTTATATTGTGGTCAGTTGTTCATGGAAAATCTAGAATGCATCAGTTATTTCAAAGTCAGCTATCCACTTCTTGGTAGTCTCACACTCAACCAATGAAATTTGAATGGTAGCATACTAAGAATAGACTTGTCTCTCAGTCAGAACAGATATTTTTGGCAATATTAAAAACACTCAACAGCATACAAACTATATGTATACCTGACTTGAAAGTTTATTATGCATACCTTAACATTTCTGCAATTTTTTGAAACCTTATCTCTCAATTCTTACAAAAAAGTGTAAATAATGTGCTTATTTCAGAATGTTTTGTGCCATCTGCTAGCAATGGCACAGAGGGGAATAAGATGATTTTTCTGTCAAAATTGTGTTTCCTTAGTCATGTGAATGGAATGTCAGTGACACTAAATGTCTGGTCTTTCACCTAGCACAACTTTTATTACCTTTGACTGTGTGTTCGGTGTCTGCTCCACTTACAGAAAATTTTGACCTCTGACTTGTCTCAAAAAGAGCACACCCAGAGAGAAAACTACACTGTTTTGGTCCACGCAAAAAGAATTGTGTATGTTTACATGGTCAAGCAAGTGGCCTGTGTAGTTTCCCATGGACTGAAGTTCGCATTGGCTTGAAAAGAAAAAGTAATGAAATCTGCATTCCATGCAAGCTTACACTTCGGCATGTCACTCTGCATGAAGGAAAGCTTGGATGCATTGTCACTGAGATAATGTAGGCCTTAAGGTCCAGTTGAAATAAAACGCTGATGTCCTGACTTGAGACAGTGCCATAGAAGTATGTGAGATTTCATGGCCAGTAACTCCTGCCATCCTGTGAAATTTGGTTTATTCATGGATTACTTTCCCTGAATGGGCCCCATGGCTGAAGCACTGTCACTCCCCTAGCAGTGTGAGACTAGTCTATGCTTAAGGCATTTTCTTGGTTTAATATATATTCTGTCTGTTTGTCTCACAGTATGTGTTTGAGCATTTTACGAGTGTGTGCATAATTGCGTGAGAGTTTGGTGTGTGAGTGTGTGCATGCGTGTCTTTTTGTGTAAGTGTGTGTGCGCACATGCACACTTTTTCGCATGTGCATACATATATGACAGTGTAAACAGCTGCCATGAGTCTCTCAGCAATATTTCCCTGCGTACCTTCACTCTCCCTGGGTTTTCTCTCCCATCAATCATTATGGCCGTCCAAGCTGTTCAACTGTCGACCAGCTCTTTCTCCATGAATTCCAGTAACATCTGTCCCCTGTGTCTGTGAGTCACGGCCATGAAACAGGCATTAGTGGAGTAACGAAGAGGAACGGTATGGTGTTTCAGTGCCGAACTCGCATGGAGCGGGAGACAGCTGGTGCAACTGACGCGGAAAATCATCAATTGTCCGGTGAGTGGGATCAGCTGGTGTCGGCCGATTCGATTTATGGGTGTACTCTCTGTGACCCTTGGGGGGCTTTTTGCTGCACTGGGGGACGACGGTGTGTTGAAGTGATGGATGATAATGGCCTGTAGTTTTGTTGTTGTCTTCTTCAGCTGCTGAAGCGTTTATTTTCATGGTTCAGATTTTTTCGTGTTGTTGTTGTTGTTGTTGTTGTTCTTCTTCTTCTTCTTCTTCTTCTTGCTCTCATCATTTCTCTTCTTTTTTTCTCTCTTCCTTCTCCTCCTTCACTTCTTTATCTTCTTCCTCATTCTCTTCTTCCTGCTCTGCGTCTTCTTTTTGTTTTTCTTCTTTCTTTCTCTTCCTCCATCTCTTTTCTCCTCCTCCCCTGCCTTCTCCTAATACCCTTTTCTTCTTTTCCATCTTTTTCATTTTCCCTCTTCGTCCACTTCTTTTCCTTCTTCTTTCGTCTTCCTCTTCATCCTCCCCAAAGTTGGGGTATGGCTGCCTTGATGGTGGAATAAAAAAAAAAAGAAAACGGTCATACACATGAAACTCCACTCTGTTTGTTGGGTAGATGGGATTAATCCTTGTCCGTCTACGCAGGGAGTGTCCGCAGGAGTATCAGCCTGCATGCAGAAAAGGGGGGGTTTGGGGGTTGGGGGGGAGGGATCTTCCTCTTCCTTTTCATCCTTTCTATCTACATACAGCTCCCTCTTTGCCCATCCTCCCCCTCACCCCCTCTTCCTCTCCACCACCTTTTTCTCCTTCTTTTTCTGTTGTTATTTTTCTCTTTTGTTTTCTCTCTCTCATTGTGCTTCAGTTCTTTGTCCTCCTCTTCGTTTTCACCCTTTCTTCCTCTTTCTCCTCCTCCTCCCCCCCCCCCCCCCCCATCCCCATCCTCACCCCCCCCCCCCCCCCCACCCCTGTCCCCACCCAAGCAGTTTTATTTTTCAGAACTGGAATCAGATTAAATGAACTGTGTAGGGGGGGATTTGTTCAAGTACAATATAGAGGTTTATGTTCCCACCTGTGGATGCGAATGAAAGTGAACAAAATGTTGTTATGTTTTTCCTGAATCTGAGTCAGCACAGCTGACTGATAGATGTTCCAAAGTCCAAACTTTTATGACTGAAGAAAGACATGATGATTTTATGTTTTCTCTCATTGGTGTCATAGGACTGCTTGGTTTAAAATGAATATATCTCCAATTTGCAGTCGCATACAGCTGTACAGTAAATGTCAAAATTTGAACAGCAACAAGCAAGTGTATGTATGTGTTCAGATGCATCCAGTTGCATATTATGTGGCAAAGGCAATGGCAAATAGGATTTCTTGATAACACATTCCAGATTCCACATTCTCTCCCTCTCGCTCTCCTTCTCTCTCAAACCTGTGACAGTGATAATAAATTCTGCTTTGCAGGCATTGCTGGAAGCCAACCGTTACCTGATCAAGCACCTGGACGTTGCCCACCTGAGGCCCCCATCCTCTGACGCCGTGGTTCCAGAGCTGAAGTCAGTACTGCCCTGTACCCGTTGTCTGTCTCATGTTCCATGCCACCCCAGCAGGGTTACTCCCACACCACTCCTTTGTACTCTCAGCACGCACTGCCACACCCAAATATTGTTGTGTAGCCTGGACACAAGCAGTCCACAGGAACAACCCATAGTTATGAAGCAGGCTGCGAGATGAAACGCTGCTCTGCTGTCACGTCTCACTGGTGATGTCTGTGCACTGGCTTCTTGGTGGTGAGGATTGTACAGCTTGCATGGGCTCTTTTCTTTCTGCGTACGCAGGCTGATACTCCTGCGGACACTGCCTATATAGACAGGCAGTGGAATTTTGTGCGTATATGACTGTTTTTTTTATCCCGCCATTAATGCAGTCATACTCCATCTTTGGGGAAGGTGCATATTATGTGTAACGTGTCATCCATATCAACGGCCAAACTGGCGTTCTCTTCCAAAAGTTGGTGATGGGATTTTACGTGTGTGCAAGATGTTGCGCGTGCGTTCACACACAGAACCTCAGTTTATAGTCTCATTCGACGGACTGTATGGAGAATGGAGTCAGAACCAATGTTAAGTCCAAGGGAAAAGTCCCCCTGTACAGAAATTCGAACCCGCAACCCCAGGATCACGAGTCTGGCGCTCTACCAACTGAGCTACGCCGGCCCCCAGCATGGGCATTAGCTGTGGAGTGTGCTACACACAAGGCCTTTCTTTATGGTCTGTTTTTTATTTGGCGGGGGTGGGGGGGGACTCTCTGTGTGTTGGTGTGTGTGTGTGTGTATTGTAAAGCGGTGGGAGAAGGGGGTAATGACTTGAAATGGTTTATTTCTTGTGCTTTTTTTTTAATTTGTAAACTGAGTGTGATATGTGAAACACAACAGCTGGCACACTTGGCGCAGCTTACTTTTATATGCCTCAGAGATGTTGGTGTTTAAATTAGCATGTTACAAATTGATGATATGTTTTTGTGTGTGTCAGTGTGCGTGCGTGTGCATTCCTTTTTCCTGGACAGGAGTGAAATTTGTTTTACATCGCAGCAGCTGTGCCAAGTCTCTATCAGGTCAGCTAGGCTGTGGCAAAACTGAAAGTGACTGAAGTTAAATTTCATGTTAAGCCTCGGCCAAGGGGCTCTTTCTAGTTTCTGTTTTTTTTGGATTTTTTGTAACCCATGTCCATTGCTTAGTTTGTGTGCTAGCAACATTATGCCAAAAGCATCAAACCAGTTTTGATCTTACTGGGTGGAAAGGTGAAAGGTGGCATGAGGATGAACCTGTTCTGTTTCTACCAGGATCCAGATCAAAGGATGCATCCAAGAGCTCTTTGCAAGGTTACACAAAAACAACTGGACCAGCTCAGGTGAAACGTGGTGAAAAGATGGGTCACTGCACAGGTTCAGATTTCACCAAGACTGGAAACCTGGGGAATTTTTGTTTCCCAGGAGAAAGAAATCAGAGGCAAAACAAAAAAGGCCATTCAATTCTTGCTCGCAAAAGTGTTGACAGAAAATGGAAGACAAGCTGCTGATCACATATTATTATCTGCACATCTTTTTTCCTTTTTGAATGGCGGTGTCGACGTTGACCAAGGTCCGCACTGTCCTGTATCACCTTCTAGTTTCTGTCGCTCTATTTTTTTTTTTTTTTTTTTAACTGCTGACCTTCTTTGGGCACTCTGATCTTCTGTAGGAGTTCTGGTCTTTGGGGGGGAGTTCTGGTCTTCTTTGAGAACTTGGATTTTCTTTGAAAAGTCAAGATTTTCTTTGGGAGGAGCTCTGATCTTCTTTATGAGCTCTGATCTTCTTTTGGAGTTCTGATCCTCTTTTGGAGTTCTGATCCTCTTTTGGAGTTCTGATCTTCTTTTGAAGTTCTGATATACTTTTGGAGTTCTGATCCTCTTTTGGAGTTCTAATCTTCTCTTTGAAGCTCTGATATACTTTTGGAGTTTCTGATCCTCTTTTGGAGTTCTGATCCTCTTTTGGAGTTCTGATCTTCTTTTGGGAGTTCTGATCCTCTTTTGGAGTTCTGATCTTCTTTTGGAGTTCTGATATACTTTTGGAGTTCTGATCCTCTTTTGGAGTTCTGATCTTCTTTTGGAGTTCTGATATACTTTTGGAGTTCTGATCTTCTTTTGGAGTTCTGATCTTCTTTTGGAGTTCTGATATACTTTGGGAGTTCTGATCTTCTTTTGGAGTTCTGATCCTTTCTGGGGAGTTCTGATCATTTTAGAGCTCTGATTCTCATTTTGAGTCATGGTCTTCTCTGGGAGCTCTGATATATGGGAACTGTGGTCTTCTCTGGGAGCTCTGATCTTTGGGAACTGTGGTCTTCTCTGGGAGCTCTGATCTTTGGGAACTGTGATCTTCTCTGGGAGCTCTGATCTTTGGGAACTGTGATCATCTGTGGGAGCTCTGATCTTTGGGAACTGTGATCATCTGTGGGAGCTCTGATCTTTGGGAACTGTGATCTTCTGTGGGAGCTCTGATCTTTGGGAACTGTGATCTTCTGTGGGAGCTCTGATCTTTGGGAACTGTGATCTTCTCTGGGAGCTCTGATCTTTGGAAACTGTGATCTTCTGTGGGAGCTCTGATCTTTGGGAACTGTGATCTTCTGTGGGAGCTCTGATCTTGTTGGAAGCTATGCAGTGAGGGTCTAGGATTCACGCACCTTCAGGAAGGTTGATGCTAATGGTGAGTTAAGGAACAAAATTTGGTTTTCATGGTGATGGTGCTGTCTGCCAGTACCTTCTCCCCCCAATGCAGAACACAAGCGTAATGAACAAAACAAGTGTAGAGCTCGACAGTCTTCAGGAACACTGGCTTTGTTAAAAAGAGTCAAAGACTGCTCCAACATAAGTCAAGGTAATCAACCTTAGTTTAACTAGTGATTCAAATAAAAAAACAACAAACATCCTAAGCATTTTATAGAAGCGCTTTCGGTTTTAGCAAACCTTCCTCAGCTGACCATGGAAGTTGGCGTCAAAACTAGTTGACGTAATGTGTTTTTTTTACATCATTAATCCCCCCACCCCCCCTCATTACTGTATGATAAATAGTGATGCCTGGGTGAAGTCTCAATGTGTGGGATTAGTTGGTTTCACTGAACAATCTGCCCTGGGAACTTTGCCCTTCGCTGAACCAACTAATCCCACACATTGAGACCAAAAGGGTAGTTGGTCTTCAACTTGCGTCTCCACATCCTCGCTCTGTCTTTTCTTTTCTGTGCATCTGTGGTCTTTATGAGTTCAATCACACAACATTTCAAATCTGATAGCTGGTGTCCAGGTCCACAGAAATGGCATACTACAAGTGTATCTTGCTTTGATGATGTCAGAGCGATGACCACTGAAGCGTGTTTGTAGGCTGTTTCCCATTACCAACATACTGTACATCCTGGCAATGTCCACAGTTGATCAGGTACACTAGGTTGGTACTTTTACATGTAGCTGAGTCCCTTATTTGGAACTGGTGACCCGTGCGAACACTCTTGAACGAGGTCGTTTCCTCCAGGTGTTCCTTGCACAGAACACATCGTTTCGCTGTGCATTTGAAGCAACCTGGTACCAATGAATCTGTGGCAGACGCTTGATGTTGCACTGCTGTTGGTTTGCTGGGCAAACTAGTTAACTAGTAACTGTTACAATGATGTAATGGTAGTGATATAAAGGCAACACTAAAACTGAGTACACCAGATATTCATCTTTTTCAAAAGGTTTGAGACACTCTGCATAGAAAGTTATTTTCAGGCCATTGCTGTCATCAGTCACACTATCATCATCATCCTTATTCTTGTTTGACTTGCAGAGTGTTCCAGCGAATCGCCACGCTAGGTCTGTACCTGTTCAATGACGCCTTGGTGATCACAAAGCGCACGTCCAAACACTTCCCCTTCAGCCGTGCGGTGGAGTACACCTACAAGTTTGAGACCTCCCTGGCCCTGACCTCTATGCAGATCATCGACATGCCCAACTCCAAATGTGAGTGATGCAGCACGGAGACTATGCTGGGTGGGGAGTGGGGGAGAGGGAGGTCTGTCTTGTGAGTGATGTGGCACAAAGACGATTCTAAATGGGGAAGGAGGAGGGAGGATGTCTGTCCATTTTAGTTACTGTTCTGGGGCCAGCATATCTTTGAATGTGATTGATTTTAAATTTGGATATTAGTCACCTTCTCTCTCAGTAATTGATTTTTTAATTTGATATCATTCAGTTTCTCTCTCAGTGTGTTTGTGTCTGTGTGCAAAGATCCATAAAAGAAAATCCATGCAGTAAGACCAAGACAATCTAAAGACTGTGTGATCCGTTATGAACAGCACTCGCCATCATTCCACCTGGCAGAATGTGACACTTCCAGGACCTCTTTTTGTCTGGCCAGAACTGTAAATCCAGCACAGGAGAACAGCTTCAGCAACAACCAGCTTGGAGTGAACGATCCAAATTAGTTTGGCAAAAGCCAGAGCTAAGACAGCTCTCCCTTCTTCCACGTCTCCCAGTATTGGTTACAGCAATGCCACTGTCAGATCCACATCTGTACTGCTGTATGTCTTTCCCATTGGTTACAACAATGCCACTGTCGGATCCACATCTGTACTGCTATCATGTCTTTCCCATTGGTTACAGCAATGCCACTGTCAGATCCACATCTGTACTGCTGTATGTCTTTCCCATTGGTTACAGCAATGCCACTGTCGGATCCACATCTGTACTGCTGTATGTCTTTCCCATTGGTTACAGCAATGCCACTGTCAGATCCACATCTGTACTGTTGTCATGTCTTTCCCATTGGTTACAGCAATGCCACTGTCAGATCCACATCTGTACTGCTGTCATGTCTTTCCCATTGGTTACAGCAATGCCACTGTCGGATCCACATCTGTACTGTTGTCATGTCTTTCCCATTGGTTACAGCAATGCAACTGTCAGATCCACATCTGTACTGTTGTCATGTCTTTCCCATTGGTTACAGCAATGCACTGTCAGATCCACATCTGTACTGCTGTCATGTCTTTCCCATTGGTTACAGCAATGCCACTGTCAGATCCACATCTGTACTGCTGTATGTCTTTCCCGTTGGTTACAGCAATGCCACTGTCGGATCCACATCTGTACTGTTGTCATGTCTTTCTCCCAGTCATCTTTGACAATGGGTTTTTTGTTACTTGTTTGTTTTATTTATTTCTGGTCTTAATGTTTTATTGGTTTACAGTTGGTTCAAAGGTTGTAATCAAAGAGTTAAAATCAGAGCAGATGGAATCAGTTGAAGAGTTGGACAGATAAACTCTCTGAAAATGATCTGAGTGTTTGTTTCAGTGGTCGGTACACTGACTGGTTGTCTTTTGTTTTGTTTTGTTTTTGAGGGACTTCAAGACAAACGCCATTATTTGTTAAAAGAGGTTTGACAATCGAAGTTGTTTCTCTGAGTTTAGAATGAGAAGATTTTTTTTCTCCGTTTTTTTTCTCAGAATTTTTTTAAGAGTACATTGTTACTTGGCAGGACAGGGATTAGGCCATCAGTACAATTTCTCAAAGTAAGAGTGGAGATGGATGTGCTGAAGGGCTTGAAAATTGAGAGCATTAGAGGAAGGTAGGGATGAAAAAGAGCAGACAGAATTGTTGAACAGTAGTCCAGAAAGCACTAACATACATATTCACAAAGTGCTAAATATATGAACATTTTTTTTGAGAGAGTTGCAAAAACACATTTATATGCAACACCATGTCAGTGCAATGACAAAACGCTCTTTTGTTGTTGTTTGTGTGTTGTTTTGTAATGTTGATTCCATTCATCAGCTTCAGGTTCTTACCAGTTAAAGATTTTTATAGAGAAACAGAGCAAATATTGCGTGTTCATCATCCTGTGTATCTTATACATCTGATTGCAGTTGTGAAAAACGTCTTCCGCATGACCACTCGGAAGCAGGAGTGGGTGTGTAGCACAGAGACGCAGAACCAGAAGTACAACTGGGTGGGCTTGATGGAGCAGTCCATCAGAGGCGCCGTCAGCCGGAAGTGAAGCAGCTGGAGAGGAGAGCAGGATGTCCATTGGCCACAGCTTTGTGTTGATCTCTGTTTTCCAGACTGGAAGAAATGTTGATGTTGACTTTCCAGAAGACTAGTGCCTGTGAGCTGGTGTGCAGCAAGTCTCATGTGTCTTGTTTTGTCAGTACAACACTGTGTTATTCTGACAGCAAATGGTTTCAGTCAGTTAGTGTGTTGGAGGGAAAAGACCTAAAGTAGTTTTTGAGGTGTAGAAAATTAAGGATCTTAATTGAGATGTCATCTGAAATTTAAGGTAAAAGAAAGTAAAAAACTGTTTTTTTTTTTTTCCAGTCTCAGCGCTTCAGCTGTTGAAAGAGCTGTGTCTCTTGATGTTTTACCTTTTTAAGCAGGTCATGGTTTATTCTTTTGAAACAGCTCTCTCTTGGTATTTCTTTGTTTGAAACAGTTCTATCCTGCTGTTTCACCTTTGATACCTTGTGAAACCGTTCATCCTGGGGTTTGAACACCAAAAAAAACTGCTTTGGTGTAGGGGAGAACGTGCCATGCTTGCAAAGGCAGTTTGTCATTGTGACACAAGAACAGCTGTGATACCAGGACGTTGGTGATTGGCTGTGTTGTGCTGGAATAGAAGCAAGACTCCTGGAAAGGTGGTTCAAGACTGAGTATATTTCTGTCACAGATCTAAGTACATGATGAAGGCGATTCAGCGAATGCTCCAATCAGTACCCACTTTCCTTTAACGATTTCTCTTTTTTTTTTTTTTTTCAATAATTCTCTCACTATGTGTACATACTTACCAGAGAACACTCCCGTCCCTTTCCCTCTCCCCTTTCCCCCCACCCCCGCACCTCCTTTTTTTTTTTTTTTTTTTAAGATTTCTGGAAGGTGATATAGAGAGATTGCTGTGTCCCACGTTCCAGGGGAAATGATAAATCAAAAAAATGACACTGCCCTACCATGGTCTGTGCAGTCAGCACCACAGACACTGTTCCAGACATGAAACAGAGAGGCTAGATGTTACATTCCTGAGAATCTGAGGAGTGCTGTGCAGCTTCTGTTTCAGTTGTAGAGGGGGAAATAACTGCTGTAGGGAGATTCATGGTTAGAATTGTTTGTGTCAGAGGCTGCCTGCATGGCTTTGAGGCCCAAAGATGTGTGGTGTGTTGGAAGACTGTGATTGTTATTTGAACAGAGATGTGTATGTGTTGTCATTTCTTCCCACCCTCATCCTGTTCATCCCTTCCCCCCCCTCCCCTCCCCTATCCTCTCACCATGCCCCACTCCACTTCCTCATGTAATTACCATTGCTGTAGATGAGTATGTAGAGTATGTTCTACATGCCAGTAGAATGTGGTGAGTAGATATATATATATATATATGTGTGTGTGTGTGTGTGTGTGTCTATATATAGAGAGAGAGAGAGAGATGTACACCATATTATTGATCGTTGTAGCTAAGTTGTGGTCATGTGTATAGAACACTGTAGTTATTAGTTGAATCTCTTTCGTTCTCCCTTTGTCTACTGTACACATGTACTTGAACTCATGCACATACACACACACACACACACACACACACACACACACAGAAAGTCTTCCACGCTTTTCCTTTGTCATAATTAATAAAACAGACTTGTGCATTCCAAAACCTTTTTGTATCTTCTTTTAAAGGATGTTCCTGTCAGTACGCTTCCAGAATTCCCCACAGTCTGTCGGCCATTCTTCCGTCACCCGCCACATGTCTGTGCAATGGCTGTACATGGCCAGAATTCCCCCACAGCCTGTCTGCCATCTTCCGTCACCTGACACATGTCCATGCAATGGCTGTACATTGCCAGAATTCTCCACAGCCTGTCTGCCATTCTTCCGTCACCTGACACATGTCCATGCAATGGCTGTACATTGCCAGAATTCCCCACAGTCTGTCTGCCATTCTTCCGTCACCTGACACATGTCCATGCAATGGCTGTACATTGCCAGAATTCCCCACAGTCTGTCTGCCATTCTTCCATCACCTGACCATGTCCATGCCATGCAATGGCTGTACATTGCCAGCTGTGGGATGAACTGATTAACATATTCTTTGTCCATGTTCACAGTTGAATCGTTTGCTTGATGAATGCAAAGCTTTCACAGATCTTTGGCGTTACGCTACGCCCAAAACCCAGTGGGAGAGGCAAGGAGAAGGTCTTAGTGAAGGAAGAGAGGGAAAGGAGAGAGTGAGGGGTGTTTGTGCATCTTGGACATCGTTCAGTATACAAACTGGACTTGTGCATGAAAAAGCAGTCGTCTTTTTTTTGTACTGTGCTCTGATTAGTCTTGAGTTCCATATATATTTGTGAGAGCTAAGCGAAAATAGGAGGAGAAGCCTTGAATGTGATGTCTCTCCCAGTAGTAGAGAAATACTTGAACGTGCATCATCTCTCCCACACGTCCAATGGGTGGGGATCTCATGTGAGCTGCATGTTCTGTCTTAATTCATCTCATCATGATAGAGGATGGATGCTTCAGACCAGCCTTAGTTTGTCATGAGGTGTTATACTTTCCTGATGCTGTACCAAGTCTGTACTTGCCATTCCACAAGTCTTCATTGACATGTGTTGATGCCCTTGTGACAGTGATGCCGTGCAGTCAGCTCTGTCCTGATCTTCCGAAAGACCACTATGGTCTTATCATGTTCTTCTTCTTTTCAGTGAATTCAGTCCTCACAACCTTCCAGGGATGAAAACAAAAAGGCGTGTGTCATTGTTTTGCTCCAACATTCATTTCAGAAGGGTCTGCCAGTGTGATGTTCATAATTACCTCTGATGAGATGTCTGTTATAGAGGGCTGTTGGTGTTTGTCCTGATGTTTGTTCAAAAGTGTCTGCCATTGTGGTGTTGAAATTACCTCTGATGAGAAGTCTGTATATAGCAGGGTGTTTTCTCCCTGTTTTAGGGGGCTGATACAGTCGCTATTACATGAGAAGGTTTGGGATGCATGTTACATTTGCATACATATATTCTTAAGCATACATAGATGCATGCATACATATTTACACACATTGCTATGATTGTTTATACAGTTAACTGTATATATTAGTTTTGGAAGGTTGCTAAACTGTTGGTCCATTGTTTTATTGGTGCAGAAGTGAGGGAGAGAGATAAAAAAAAAAAAAAAAAACTGACCCACTAAAATTGCTGGTAGTAGACTTGCCCCTTTCAATTCCTGGACAAGCATTGGACTGTGGCAACACACCTCCTTGGATTCAGTCCTGCACAGGCCTCGTCAGCTGGGCCCGTGTCATTCCGACTGCCTTCATAATTGGATCTGTGCGTCTGCGCCATGTCTGTTTAGGTAGTCCCAGTCTCTTTTTCCCATGTGAGTGCCGGTCAAGCGCCTGTGTGGTGACGTTGATAGGAGGCTTCCGAAGCATGTGTGATCAGTCTAGCCCCATGTCCTTTTCTTTATCTCTGTGTGGATGGGATGTTGCTTCTTTTCCACAGGTTGTTGTTGGATGACTTCTGGCTGCCTGCTGTGGAGGATGGACCCGAGGCACCTGTTGATGGATGCCTGAAGGTGAAAGGATGCTGGACTTTGTCGTTCTGCTGGTCTGTGAACTGTAGAACAGAACAGACTTCTCAGGATTTGACAAAACAAACATACATTTCAGATCTGAAGACAGCTTAGTGGGAGAGAGAGGAGTGGGGTGGAGGGTGCCTCATTCTTTTCTTCTCCAATGCATGTTCATGTGTATCAGGTCTTCTCTAGCAATGCCAGAGCTAGTTTGTGTCTGGTAGATTTTAGGCCAGATCATTCCTGACACAGGTATGTGATGGCTGTGGCCAAGTGTAGTCTACTGCAAGGCAGACAAAGCCAGCTACCGGCGTTTTCCTATGGGGTGCTGTTTGTTAGGTTTTCACTTTTCTGGTTGATTTTTTAGCAATGGAGGAAATGGTATACAGTGTTGGTATACAGGTTAATTGATGCTATGAGTTAATAACATTGCTCGGTGTCTTTGGTTTAATGAGCCGTATTCTATATGACAACTGAATGGGTTTGTTTTGGGCTTTTTTTTTGTTGTTTGTTTTATTATTATAGAATTGTTCTGTGATATGAGGTTTTTGCCTGGAAGACACAATAATTGTTTTTTTGGTCTGTGATATTGAAAGGTTGAATTTGAAAGGGAAAAAAAAATCACATTTTTGCATCTTTGTCAAACATTCTGTGATAAATTGCAACATGGATATATGGGTAACTATGTGTGAGTGTGTATCTTTGCGTGCATATGTGAAGTACATGTGTGCATGCAGTGTGTGTGTGTGTGTGTGTCTGTGCAACATGTGTGTACCATATACTTACTTGTTAATACATCTGCATTCTCTCTCTCTCTCTCTCTCTTTATATATGTATATATATATATATATATATATGTGTGTGTGTGTGTGTGTGTGTGTGTGAGGGGGGAGGGGTGTTCTCACAAACATGTTCTGTTTTTGTGTGACATGGAGACCAGTAGATCGGGGATGGAGGTGGGGAAAGCTTGAGAAACAAGAGAAATTCACAAAATGACATTTCTAAGAACTGCCATGAGAATTATTTTTTCTTTTTTACACGAAGCAGCAACACAGTGTTTTCACAGCAATTACATGTAATGAAACAAGTCAAGGTTAGCTCAGCAGACTGGTGCTCTGGATTGGGAGGGATCTAGTCTCAGACACAGATGACACTGATGCCACATTTTCACTCATGATTGGAAAATAAAAAGCTGTGATTTTTTTCAACCATGATAGAAACCGTGGTACACATGAGGAAATCGTTCCTGCTGTTGTGATATACTTTCAGCTTCAATATGTGTAGAAAAACATTCCCAGGGTTGTTGATTAGTTTGTGCCTGGAGCAGTCAAGACTGGAACAAGAAATGGAAACCAACAGTCACAGCCATGACCGGTATTTGATACATTTGCCTTTTATTAACATCACTTACGTCTTCGTCGACCACAACGGACATCCATGATGTCACTTATATTTTGTTGAGTGCGGACGGATACAGAAGCACAGGCAGCTGTTTTGTTTCTGTTCACATTCACTGAGTCAGAAAACCGTTTGTCCACTGTGAGCTGCTTCTGGTCACAAATCCACCATGTTATTTCCTTGGGATCTTTTTAAATGAACGCTTAGTCTATGGCAACAAAACACCAGCATCATTGAAGTCCTGTTTATTGCCTTAATACAAACAACAGCTGAAAATGATGTAGATGACCATGATGTCTAAAACTTTACAAGCCTTTCAAACAGAGGACTCTTACACACTATACATTTCTGAGAACAACCCATATACATACGTCCCTTTTAGTTAGACGTATTTGGTGGTCTGCATATTTTGACACAGTTTATTTCTAAGCTTTGTCTTTCTATTGCCTTGTGAGGCATGTTCTTGTTATCATTCCTCCGCCCCCACAAGTCCCCAGCTTGTGTCTTTCCTTTTTTTGTCTGGTGCAGGGAGGAATGGATTGCTCAGTGTTAATAATGGTGGAGGTGATGTCTTTGGTGTGACTGTGTGGTGGTGGGCTGTTTACCTTTTCTCGCGACCAATTTTTCAATATTTCTTGCATTTTGATGTCAAGTACCATGTTCCCACATCCAGAAGGACAAATGGTGGCCAAAATAGTTTGGCGCTGTTGGGTTTTTTATGATTTTATCAGTCCTTGCCTTCAGTGGTTTTTTTTTTTCATTTAGAATGACATGTTAACAGATTCACCATCATAAGAGAACATACATCTGTACCATTTACGTCATGCATATACAAGCTTACTAAATAACAATAGTGAGATCTGTTAAGCATATAAACTCATTATCCGATGTGTTAGTTGAAACGTAAAGAAAGAAGGGAAAGATACGAGCAGCATATGGAAGAAGCAGTGTGAGTTAGAAGGAGTGTAAGGAGAGTACATTCCTTTGCAAGGATCAAACAGTCCTCTAAATATCCATCAAACCCTCAGTCAGTACATCCGTTGATATATTCCCAGAGAGAGCATGCATGGAGAGGGTACCTCACTGAATCTTAAGTGTCTCAGTAACACTTTGATGATGGTAGGGGATTTCTGTCTCTGATTGACATTGTGCACTGTAGACATCCCTGCCCCCTCCTCCCCTCCATCACTATCCATTTCTCCAACCCTGTGCCAAAACTGCAAACCCAGCATGTCAGTTGCATTCTGTTCACTCTTTGCTGCTCCATGTGTGATTTGCCCCAGACAGTTGCAGAACCCTGAATATTTCAGCAGAATCCTCAGCAAGTTGATGTTGACTGACTGACTGACTAGCAGAAGAAGATGAAATACATTCAATTTAGCTGGTTGACGCTGATTTGGCATTTTTTGTTTGTTCTTGTATTCCTTTCGTGAGAGTGTACATTAGACACTGCATCAAATGAAACAATTTCTTGGTCCATCCTTTGACCCGAGTCGGCGCGGAAATTTTGTGGATTTTTTTCTTGGGTTATCTTCCATCTTTCCTTCCAAGTTAATGTAAAGTCTTTTTTGAAGTTTTTACGTAAACATGCCGAGAGATGTGGGTGAGAATGTACCCCCCTTGGTGGAGGTCATTTCCCTGAGTACTCTTCCTTTTGTCATGCATATTTTCCTGTTTTATTCATTTGTGTATGGAAAACAGATGAACAGGCAATATGCTGAAGACGTGGTAATGTTGGAAGTATACTTCTTTCACTGAAAGCTATCATATGACAACGATATTTCGCCAAAGTGTGGAAGGGTTTTCATTAAATCTCTGTATCAAGAATCTCTCTCTCTCTCTCTCTCTCTGCTTTCCTTTACAAATTCAAATAGTTGCTGTAAGATTGTGTGCACATAAACACACACACACACACACACACACACACACACATGCGGGCACACTCACTCACTCACTCGTTCACCACACACACTCTCATACGCATGCATACATGCACAGAGGTATATTATCCTTGAATATGCGTTGATGAATGATTGATTGTACATTAATCTACTGGTGCAGATTATCCATTTTTATTGTCTTGTGTGTGTGATTCAGACTCCTAATAAAACAAAAAATCTTATTTAAAACTTCGTCCTCAATAATTTGAAGGAAATATGTTTTACTGATGTTTACATTCCCCATGTCATTCTTTGCCTTGTTAACAGTATGTAGAGAAAAAATCAATAATTTATGTTGCACATTGTTCTTTGATACATTTTTGCAAATAAAATGTGATAGAATGATTAATGATTTTGTTACATTCCTTCTATTTTTCAGAATTCAGTTACAGATGTTTTCTCCATCTGTTTCATCTATTTTTTTGTTGTTCATGTACCATAACGGGCATTTTACTGCTAAACGTATCGACATATACATGTGAAGAAAAACTGGATTTAGTTACATCTCACCCTCCCACCCCCCCACACCCCACCCTTCCCCCAACTTTCCCAAAACACAGACAAAGAGGGACAAGAGAGCGACATACCACCACGTGATATTTGAATTATCTAGTTACGTCTCACCTCCCCCACCCCCACCCCCCATCCCAACTCCTCCCACCCCCATCACCTGTTCTCACTTCCCCCTGCTTCCACCCCCTACCCTCCAACTCCCTTTATCGGCAAACCACACCTACCCCCAGTAGCCTCTGCATCCCTCACCCCTTCCTCGCCTTTTCCTCTGCTACCTCCGTTCTTACCCTGACCATCTCCAGTACCTTTCACAGCTCTCTCTCTCTCTCTCTCTCTCTCTCTCTCTCTCTCTCTCTCTCTCTCTCTCTCTCTCTCACACACACACACACACACACACACACACACACACACACACATTCAAACACGAGTGTCCACGCTCTAAAGAAAGCACGAATATGTCCGTGCTCTCTCTCTCTCTCTCTCTCTCTCTCTCTCTCTCTCTCTCTCTCCTCAGTGCCTGTCTTAACTAACACAAATTGCACACATAAACACATGCGTGCACACACGCACTCACACATACTCACACTCAATCACACACATACACACACACACGCACACACACACACACACACACACACACAGATACGCACACACACATGCACGCACGCGCACGTGTCACGAATTGCACGCATGACCATGCGCGTGCGCACACACACACTTACACACACACATACACACACAGGCATACATAAAATATGAGCATGTGCACATATCAGATCACAAACACATATGCATAAGGACAAACCGACCATCTCACGCACGCACATGCGGGCGCCCAACTTGCCATCGACTGTCGGAAGTTTACTGTCAGAAACAGGTGTTTGCTTGTATATGGCCTGGTCCTGACCTTCGTCAAGTCGAGGCAGTGAATCCGTTTTACTAAATCTCTCTCTCTCTCTCTCTCTCTCTCTCTCTCTCTCTCTCTCTCTTTCTCACACACACACACACACACACACACATACACACACGCGCGCGCGCGCGCGCGTGCGCGCGTGCACACACATACACACACGCACACACACACACACACACACATGCACACACACACACACACACACACACACACACACACACACACACATCCAAAAAGGCGTATGTAGCAGAGGAGATTTCAAGAATGTTCAAGGCTGAAAGTGATTCTACAAAACCTATGAAATATGACGCTCTAGTCATCCACACAGCAATAAATGACCTGAAAAAAAGAAGTCTCCTGAAGACTGCTGTAGAGACTTTGTTGTAAACATTAAAACAATTGTTAAGAGTCATCCTGATCTTAAAGTAGTGGTCAGCAAAGTGTGCCCTATCAGAAACAAAGATCTGAACATCAAAGCAGAACTGTTCAATGCTCTTGTCATGCAACAGCTAGCTGATTTCAACAACATCACTTTCGTGGGGCATTCTAATCTAACAACCAGCCCGCGACATCTTCAGGATGGTCTTCATCCCACCTTCCTCGGAACCAGTAAGATGGCAGCCAACATCGGGCGCCACGTGAGAGACCTGTTCTGGAGGAAGCCCAAGAAAGCAGCCAGGTTCCAGCACTACCCACCCAGACCGTTCCCTGTGTACTACGACGACCTGTTGTACGCTCCCAATTCATGGATGAACAGATTTGCTGTGTTGAGTGATTGTTGATCCATTTTCTGGGGATTTCTCTCTGAGAGAGGGTGTGGAATAATTTTTGCAAAATACCAGCACCTTCTTGACTGTTAGTTTTGTTTTTGAACAAGGTGCCATCTTGTAATCTCATCACTTTGTAATTAACCTCATTATCATAAGAACATCAATCCCATAAATCAATTCTTTATTACTGCGAATACCATTATATTAGTTAGCTAATTGACACAGTTTGTTATCTTCGTTATTTACTGTTTTAAATATATATAAAAAGTTTTTTTTTCTATTTAGAACAATACATTATTCATTCTTCAGACAGCATGACGAAACATTCGAATTTGAAAATATTGCAATGGAACTGCAGATCAATATCAACAAATATTCACGAACTGATTCAACATCTCTCAGATCATACGTATCAAGTGTTAACATTACAGTCTTTAAATGTGTCTGAACAAAAAATTCCAAAATTACGAAACTTCTATTACCCTCCAATATTCCAAACTAGCAACGAAACAGGGAGGGTTACTACTGCACTATATATCCAAGAAAAGGTTGAATATTTTGAAATAGAGCCAGCCACCCATTTCAAAAGAATATTAAAACCATTAATGCATGTGCAGCAAAACTGAAGCTCAACGAAGTACTTACATTAACGTTGTTTCCATTTATTTGCCAAAAGGTCCTGACAATGAAAAACACAGAATGGCTTCGCGCTATACCGAACCAGCATGAAAAATGGTTAATAGCAGGTGATTTTAACTCATATGCCCCGTTTTGGGATAATGAATGCGAAAGAGTAACACACAATCGTTTTGTTGGAAATATAGTAGACTCTTCACCGAGTCTGTTAAATGATGGCAGTGTAACAAGAATACCTGATATTTCACACCATCGAGCAACAGCAATTGATTTAACACTTATATCTCCTGCTATAGCTCCAGCTGTGAGTGGTCTACCTTCAAAGATCCTCTTGGTAGTGATCATTTGCCAATAATTATTACCATTAAGGGTAAACAATCTGTTCAAAACTGCGATAAAGATAAGATCCCAAAATATAATTATAATAAAGCTGTTTGGGATAAATTTGAAAACATACTCTCTACTTACAATTGTGAAGAGATATTGTCTGATAACATTGACGCAAGCTACGCGAATTTTGTTGATATTGTTTTACATGCAGCTGATCTATCAATACCAAGGTGCAATACTGACGCATCAAACAAATATGCAGGCAATGTATGGTGGAATGCTACTTGTGAAGAAGCAAGAGAAAAAAAGATGCAGGCCTATAAAATATATTTAAAAGATAAGAAAGATCCTGACAAAATTGCTGAAAAGAACAGAGCAAAAAATCATAGTAACAGAGTAATCGAAAAGGTCAAGGAGCAATATTGGTCAAATTTCTGTGAAAGTGAAGTACATGACTACAAAGATCTTCAGAAAACATGGAAAAAATTGAAAGACATAAAAAATGGAATCAGTCTTCCTGAATATCCCATAACATTAGAAAATAATGAGTTTCCATCAAAATTTGAAAAGGCTGAAGCATTTGCAAATATTTTTGCAAAAAATAGCAACAGGGAGGGCCTGACAGAAAAACAAAAGATATTCAGAGAGAAAATGGAGGATAAGGAAACGCATGAAAAAAAGTCCCATTAACAGTCACTACACAAACGCTCCCCTTACATTTCAAGAAGTAAAGGATGCAATTTTCTCTATTGGTTCGAAAAGAAAATCAGTGGGACCAGATGCGATTTCCAATGAAATGATAAAGCATTTGCCAGTTAATTTCACAATGTTTCTGAACTTATTTTTTCAGAAATGTTGGTCTGAAGGGCTTCAACCATCTTTGTGGAAAAAATCGATTGTAACCCCTATCCCTAAAGAGGGCAAGTCAAAATCAGACAAGAACAACTACAGGCCAATTGCTCTCACTTCACACGTGGGAAAACTTATGGAAAAGATTATTCTAAAAAGACTGAACATTATTGTGAAAAAAATTGTATAATACCAATACAACAGGCTGGCTTTAGAAAGGGTAGATCTACAGTTGACCATCTTGTAAAAATTACAACACAGGTAAAACATCAATTCGCACGTAGGAAAAATGTACTTGCCACGTTTTTTTTGATATTAGAAAGGCATATGACCAAGTCTGGCACTCAAAACTTCTGAACAAATTGAAGTTAATAGGTCTCTCGGGGTGTATGTACAATTACTTAAAAACCTTTTTAAGTGATAGAACAATACAGACGAAGGTAGGAAATGTATATTCTAATGAAAGACATATCCAGATGGGAATCCCGCAAGGAGCTGTGATAGCTCCTATCCTGTTTATATTTTGATCCATGATCTTCCTAAATCATTATCAAAAAATGTTGAACTAGTGCATATGCGGATGATGATATCTGTATATGGATGAAAGTTACTTTTAAAACGTCACACACACCAGTTAGATCAATCAACTATATCAAAAAGATATATCAAAATGAACTAGATAAAATTAGTAGGTACATGACTGAAAATGGATTGGCCCTTTCAGCTGAAAAAATCGCATATGGTTCTGTTCAATACTGGTTATGATCCTAATCCTCTGCCTTCATTTCAAATAGATGGATTGTGCCTTGAATATAAAAAAGTCGTAAAATTTTAGGAGTAAATTTAACTTCTAAATTGAGCTGGAATTATCACATACAAACTATTCTAACAAAAGCTAAGAAAACTTTAAATTTTTTGAAAATGGTGAGTCAACAGTCATGGGGTAAAGACAGTAAAGTATTAACACATTTAGCTACTGCGCTTGTACGATCAAAATTATCCTATGCCCAGGAGACATTTTTTTCAGCCCCAAAAATGTTTAATTAAAAAGTTGCAGAGTATTGATAGTAAAGCTTACAAGATAGCTCTTGGCGTCCCGGTTCATGCATCAACTTTAAGAACTTATATGGAGATCGGAATATTGCCTTTTGAAGAAAATATGAAACTTGCATGTGCAAAATATATTTTAAGAAGTCATACACTACAAAATCTTAATACCAGTGAAACTGAATTAAAATCAGAAATAAATTTTCCTAAACGGGCACAAAAAATCGATTCTCTAAAATCGATAGCCTCATACACATCTGACTTATTTACAAAAGCAGGCACTGCACCTGAAAACGTAGCTCCTCGGGTGTCTTTTAGCACTATCCCGGAATGGGAACTTAGTAGAGCAAATTATGACATAGACCATACAAGTTTTTAAAAAAAGTGATGGACCCTTGCTGCCAACGTATGTTAAGTCACATATAAATGAAACTTATATAAATCATCTTAAAATTTATACAGATGGTTCTGTACTAGACAATCATTTGTCTGGTTCAGCATTCATAATTCCATCCTTAAAAATAGAGAAAGGTTACCACCTTGGTAAGAATATTTCCATATTTACTGCGGAACTTTTTGTTGGGTTCCATCACACTGTGGATTCTCTGCGAATGAAAGGTAGACCAATTAGCCAAAAAAGCTGCTATCACACTGAGACTGATTTAACAAAGGTATGCATTCCTTTATCCTTACATGAGAGTTATAGTCTTTTAAAAGACGTATCCTGGAACTCTATTTCAAATAAACGAAAAGGCACCAGAAACAAAAAGGGGATATTATTTAACAGATATCAGACAATAAAACAGGTATCAAGAATCTCTACCAAGAGCGGATTTTAAAAAGTTTGATTTTTAGATTGAGGCTTGATGCCTTTAAAACCAAATTGTAAACACGTGACTTGTATTTGTGGCCAGCAAATCACTCCGTTCCATCTACTTTTTTTTGCGCGATAGAATGAAACCCTACTTACCTGCTTGGTTGTTGAACACTGAACCGTCGATATCAGCTTTTGAAGACGTCATCTCCAACGAATCAAACATTTTGGAAGTTGTTCAAGGACTGATTAAGAGCCCAATTGGACATTTACTTTAACGTCTATGTTATTTTTCCCCATCTTGGTGGTAGTGCTTATTTAGTGTTTCTTTTGAAGTTTTGAATTCAGTTATGTGGAGGGTTTTTTTTTTTTTTTTTTTGGGGGGGGGGGGGGGTTTTTGTTTTTGTTTGTTTGTTTGTTTTTTTTTTATTATTATTTTTTTATCTAGGCCTAATTGCATTATACATACCTACGTACGCCCAAATTCAACACCAACCATTCGCATGCATACACCCCAAAACACCACATGCACTTAAAGAACGAACACACACACACACACACACACGTTTCACACATCCAACACGAGTGTCCACGCTCTAAAGAAAGCACGAATATGTCCGTGCTCCCTCCCTCTCTCTCTCTCTCTCTCTCTCTCTCTAAGTCTCCTCTCTCCTCTCTCTCTCTCTCTCTCAGTGCCTCTCTCTTTACTAACACACAAACTGCACACATAAACACATCGTGCACACGCACGCACACGCACTCACATATACTTGCACTCAATCACACACACACAGATACACACATACATGCACGCACCGCGCGCATGCCACGAATCGCTCACTGAGCACAGGTGCGCGCGCGCACACACACACACGCACACACACCGACACACACACACACACACACACACAACAGGCACTACATAAGATTGAGCATGCGCACATACCGACGACCACATATTGCAACACATAAGTGCAAACGCCATCGCACGCACACACACGAAGCGGCACCCGACTTGCCATCGACTCACACTGACCAAACATACATGTTTAATCCACACACACCATCCGGACGCACGGACAATACACACCACACGCACACACGGCTACACCACACACACACACACACACACACACACATTAGGTTGCTTCAGTGCACCTAAGGTTGGGATTCTGAGTCGTGCGATCTCCTTCGCACATTCGGGAAGACAAAAGTGGGTGACAGCCCCTTGCTTGCTACACTCGTAACCCGGTCCTTCGGATTCCCCTCACACTTCATAAACGTTACAAACCCCTTATCCGGCCACGCGCTCCCTCCCGACACAGCCTAGCACAGTCGGGCTTGATAGGCGCTATGGCAACCTTGCACCCCCCACACTCTCTCACCCACACATGAAGATCCCCAACACATACACAGCGACTCCTCCCCCCTCTCCCATCCGCACCCCCCCCACACACGGGCCCCCACTCTCCACTCGAGCCCCCACCCCCCACCTCCCCCCTCCGCCCGCACCCTGTCGAAACACTGAAACACACATGTCCCTTCCCACTCTCAGAAAGGTGGAGGTCCCACCTCCCCGTTTCCCACTAGAGCCCTCTTGACCTTCCCCTGGGCCCCCCCCACCTCCAATAGTTCCCGGACCCCCCCCCCCTCCCTTCCTCCATCCACCTTCGACATCCAAGTCATCATGAAGCACTGTAACGACCCTCCCCCATCCCCCCCCTCTCCCTTCTTCCCTCGTTTCGATCCTCTCCCTCCTTTTTTGCCAAAAAATGTACAACCCCCTCCCTCCCAGGTCTCTCCAGTCTCTCTCTTCTCTCACCCCCTCTCTCTCGTCATCCTCTCTCATGATTGGTTTAGGCCAACGCAAGTACTAGATGATACACAAACACGCGACAGTCCACTCATCTCTCCGATATCACGACAGAGCATCTTGCGCCGTCTACGCAGGGCTTGAACGTGCGCACACGCACGCACACACGTTGAGCTCCCGGGTAAACGCGTGAACATGACTGCACGCGCACTGCATCGCACATCCCACGCCCGTCACACACACCACACGCCCACACACACACACACACAGAACCACACACACACAGCCGCACACACACGCACACTTTCACACACCCCACACCCACACACACACACACGCACGCGCGCGCGCGCGCGCTGGCAAGCGCTCACCTCAGCTGCACCCTGTCCTTCCTCCACTTCCCATACTTCCCCCATCCCTTCCCCGCACACACACGGCACCCACGGCGTGTTCTCCTTTTTTTCCTTTTTTTTCTCTTTTTCCTTCTCTCAGTCTCCTGCAGCTTTAGAGGTAGATGAGAGAGAGAGAGAGAGAGAGAGAGAGAGAGCATTTGGAACACCCACAACTCAAAACAGAAAGTGGAAAACCCCAGATGAATAAAAGAAAGAAAAAGAAAGGGGGAAAAAAGGGAACGAAGGAGAAACGGAGAAAGTGTAACGTAAGAACGTTAATAGGGCGGGGGGAAATCGAGACTGCAATAAAGTTGGAGATCACAGTTATCTTTCTTTCTTTTTCTTTTTCTTCTTTCTTTTTTTTCTTTCTTTCCCCACTTCAAATCTTCGCGTACGCCTTTTGTAATTTACGTGAACACACGGTTAGATTTCTCCTTAGCAACAGGTTCTTCTGGCAACAGGCGACCTCCTGGACCAATTACATTTATTGCATAATAGAGAAGTTTTTTTTTTCATTTTCAAATCAAATGAGATGTATTCATTTTCTTTTAAATACTTTTTGACCTCTAGCTTTTAAAAACAACTTTTATCATCTTTGTATTGAAGATTTCCAATTCCGATCACAAAAGGTCATATCAGGTAGTGAAGACTGTAATCATGTGTGTCAGAGCTCATCCTTATGATGCGTTTGTGCGTCATACATGCAACAGGATTGCCACATACGTTTTGAATTGTCTAACACAGCATAGAAAAAGAAACGTAACAAACTGACTGCCAGTGAGTTTATCTACACAGCGTATGATACGTTGATTGCCGTCCAGTTTAAATGACATCTGATGCGAGAGTTTCGGACTGGGCAATGTTCTGTTTGAAATGCGCTGTCTGTAGTTTGACAAAAAATTTACCTTTGTGTGTGTCATCGGAACAAAGGTATTTAATCAAGCATCTTAATAGTTTTTACCCACGTTGTGGCAAGCAAACTATTACAAAAGAATGCTCCTTCACCATCTGGATAGATGTCTGCAAGTATTAGCATAGGGTGATAGGGTCAAACACATGGCATACATACAAGCAATGCATAGTCTCAAAATTAGGAACATAACTTCAGCTTACAGTTCTTCTGGGTGATCAGGGAACCTTAGACAGGATCAGAATAGTGTGATATAAACATTCATTCTCTCTGGTTTACTCCTGCTGGAATTCTGGATTTACTTAACAGCTGGTCTGTGGAGGGTGGTGCTTATTCACAATGAGTTTCCCCTTTTTGTAGACTAAGCTACCTATTCCGTTCCCTGTTCCGGTTGTCTTTGTGTCATTAGGGGGGAGGGATCGGTTATCCCCCATCACTTACAGTGGGAGGCGGGTATAGAAGATTAGAGAACGATCTTTCTTAGCGGTTGGGGTTGCTTTTAGTGCGCCTTCATCAGTACATGGCAACTGACAGAGGACTGTTTAACATAACTACGTCAGGCCAGTGGAGCGCCCACACGGTTGCCATGGCGTATGGTAGGGGAAGGACTGGAGGTGAGCATGGTCCTTTGCCTTAACCTAGCAACAGGGGGTGAAAGGGAAGAAGGGTGAGAGAGAGAGAGAGAGAGAGAGAGGGATGGGGGGGGGGGGAGGGGCGACTTCAAACAGACAGCAGGAAAAGTGAGGGGGATGGTGGCAGTGTAAACATTATTGCTGTTTGAGAGACAAAGGGAGAGAGACAGAAAGAAAGGGGAAGGAGGGGGGAGAAGAAAAGGGCAGGGCGTGGGGGGGGTGTAATTG
>JADBJO010004772.1:53835-56335 GCA_016801955.1 Conus betulinus | reverse complement strand
TTTACAATCGAAAAGATTAAACATAAAAAACAGAAATCCAACAACGACTGTCCAAAATTGTTCACAATTACATCCTTGTCCAGAATTTTTCTCTTGCATTTGGATTACCCTGTGTGAAGAAGTTTGTCCAGAATTTTTCTCTTGCCAGTTACAGGAATGTACATTATTCCTGTTTGTATTCTGTCTTTGAGAAAAATTCTGACCTCCTCTATGACCATACCTGTTGTTTGGTGAGAGAACGACACTGACCAAACTGTCCTGATGAAGCAACATTTGCCTCAAACACATCACGGTCAGATTTTCTAGCAAAATGCTTCTCCAGGTGACCAGTTCGATACTGATCTGCCAGCTTACACATATCCTCTGCAGTTTTACAAGATCTCTCTTTTAGAAAAATAGATAGGTCTTTGGATACACTTTGTAAAATCTGCTCACGTAACAACAAGTCACGCAAATCAGCATATTCTTTCTGTGTTTGGGCCAATTCAACCCAACGATCAAATAAATGACTTGTTCTAATAAGGAAAGCTGCAAATGATTCGCCTTTTTCTGGACACTGAACGAAATTTTTCTCTAAAACCTTCATCTGTATACTGAAACTTCTTTAAAAGTTCAGCTTTCAGCTCTTCCCATGTAAGTGTATCACAAACTGCCAAACTATGATAAAGAGAAAAGGGCAGTGCCCTTGAAGAGAGATGCAACATATAATGTCCATTTGTCTTTGCTCCAACCCACATGATGAAGCATGGCTTTCAAACCTAAAAAGAAAAGAGTCTATGTCATCACGATTCTCATCAAAAGGGGGGTAATTTGGGAATGTAGGAAGTTTTACCTGCAACCTGAACAGGAACAGTATCACTTTGAGAAACATTTACATTTGCAATTGTTGAACAGCCTGTTGCTTCAACTGAAGTTCCACTCGTTTCTGTTCAAGTTCCAATCTTCTCATTTCAAGTTCATGCGCCCTGATCTTTCCTCTCTCTCTATCTGTCTATCCTCTCTTTTTTTCTGTCTATCCTTCTCTTCTTTCTCTAACTGTGCTTGTCTATCCTTCTCTTCTTTCTCTAACTGTGCTTGTCTATCCTTCTCTTCTTTTTCTGCCTCTGCTAATTTCTTCTCTCTCCCTTTCTTTCGTTCTGAGCACCCGCTCTTCACACTGATAAATGTAGGACATCAAAGCATCACACCAGACAACTGCAATTTCTGTCCCTGGGACAAAAATCTGTTGAAACGAACCGTTTCCTCATCCTCCTTCACAAATAATGATTGAAATTCTTCAATTTGTTGATCATCTCCTGCATCAGCCATCTTTTATGAGAGTGTAGATAACGTTTAAAACAAATCCCACAGTGTGTAAATGGGGTAGGGAAGTTAAGATGTGAAATAAAACACTATTTAAAATAAAAACAATTTATACTTGCTTGGCACTGATCACTAGAATACAGAGTTCAAAACATTCAAATTTGTAAAAAACCCAAAAAGAAAAACAATGACGGGACAGAAAAGAATACTTTTTCCAGTAAAATTTGATTGAGTATGGAAATGCACCCTTAGTGAAAAACAAATGTATTATTTAAGTTAATTTAGTTGGCCAAAAAAAATGTGAGAAATAAATTTAGAAATGGCTCTGAAAGACTAAATTTTGAAAAGATTTCCGAAATACTATGAAAACTAAGAATGTATTTTTAAATTATTGCTTTAAACTAAAGTAGAGCACTGTTTTCAAAAAGGAATCCAAAAGAATGTGCCAGAAAAAACACAATTTTACAAAAAAAGATTTTCAACTAAACTCTACAACATTAAAATAAAAGGAGCATTTACACACACTAATCAGAAACCCTATTTAAAATAGCAAAAAAACCTGCCCAAACTTGAAACTAGAGAGGAGCTTATTGTAAAGAATATCAAGAGAATTTTAATTAGAATAGAGACAGAAACCAAGAGAGGCGAAAATTTGAAAAACAGTAGGAAAAGCAAGACAAAGCAAAAGAACCCTTAGGTAGCCCACCAATTGAAACTACCACCCGTAGAACTGGAGACGGGAATACTACTAAGAACAAGTATACATTACATAAATAACTCACTCACACCATAAGTATAGAAAAGAAAAACAAAAAATTGAAATACCAATGAAAATGAATAAATATAAACAATACTTATTCAACAATGCAGAGGGAAACAAAATAGTATCTTTATAATTGCAATTTGACAGAGTAACTTTACTTCTATTTCTTTTTTTTATACAAAGAGGTTCAAAACAATATTTTAGCAGCAGTACTCACTCAAAAAAAAACCCAACTAGATCCTATTAAACTTTAACCTAAATTCAAAGACGGGGTCACCACTGTCACACACCCATGTTTGTGCACATCCACACTTGCACTCACAAAACACAGTATGCTTACTCCGTATGCAACGCACAATCACTCCATTCACCCAAAGGAGCACTATCACCACAAAATTAAGTTTTCTATAAAACGCTCCCTTTACTCAATAAATA
>JADBJO010004772.1:38835-41335 GCA_016801955.1 Conus betulinus | reverse complement strand
AATTTCTGCTGTGAGGACTTTGACCTGATAGCCTTCTCTCCTCAGGCTGTTTGCCAGATCAGCATACTTTTCAGTCTTGTAGATTTGAGCTGCCTCCATTCTGTTCTCATATGGCACCGTGAGCTCGATCATGATCAGCTGCTTGGTTGACTGAGAGTGGACTACTATGTCTGGTCTCATGCCACTCTTGCTGATGATCTCTGGGTGACTCTTCCATTCTGGGAGGTCTGCAGTGCACTCCCAGTCATCTGCCCCGTCCAGCAGACTCTGCCTGCATGTTCCGAGTGGCACTGTTGTTCTTGGCCATGATTCGCTGCCTCCTGCCGTGAAGAATGTTGCCGGTGCTTTTGGAGTCCTGATTTTCCCTTTTGTGGTGTTGGTACTAGCCCCACTACTTGTACAATCTCTTTGAGCACTTGGTTGTGCCTCCATGTGTACCTTCCTTGAGCCAGGGCTACTTTACATGAGCTTAGGACATGCTCCACTGTTTGTTTTTCCATGGCAGAGGGGGCATGAAGGATCGTCTGTTTTTCCCCACTTCACCAGGTTTGCATTTGAGGGCAGAAGGTCATATGCAGATCTGAGAATGAAGCTGATCCTGAGAGGGGCCATGTGCCAAATGTCATTCCAAGTGAGACTTCTTTGGAGTGCATTCTCCCACGTTGTCCATTGCCCTTGCTGGCTCTGCTGGACTGCTTTTTGGAGTCTTTTTTGTCTTCTTCTTCTTTTCTCATCTCCTGAATCATCATGTCTCTTTTGGCTTTTTCCTTTGGCCTTTGACCACCATTCAGTTTTGGTCATTCCCAGTCCTTGTCTGTTGGTCTGTGTGTGTCCTGTTATTTCTCTGATCTTGAGACTTTCTTTTGCAGAATCCATCGCCTCTTGAACTTTCCATTTTCTGCCTGTCTTCAGCTGGGCTTGATTGCTTCTACCACCTTGTCTCCTGAGTCCTCCTCCAGCATGCTTTGAAGTCTGATCTTCCCTGCTTTGTATTCCTCCAGGATGGATTTCAGTGGTAGTTTCAGCTTTGCTTGGCGACAGTACAGCGCTATGTCAGTCAGACAGGGTGGGACACCAAGCCATTTCCTTGTGAACTTGTTTATTTTGGATTCCATTGCCTCCACTATGCTGGTGCAGATGTCGTATATCATCAGAGGCCATAGGAGCTTTGGGTATCAGCATGAACTGCAGACACCAGACCTTGTATTTGCCAGGGAGCCCACACTGGTCAATGGTCTCCAAGCCTTCTTCCGACATCTGTTTGGTTTCTTTTGCTCTTTGTGTGTGTCTTTCAGCGTATCATCATACCATCTTCCAAGGCTCTTGACTGGCTCTTCTGTAACTGTTGGAATGGCCTGGTTGGCACACTGAAGACCACAGATTCGGCCACTTTTCCTTCCTCAGTGAGAGACTCCGTGATTTCTTTGGCTTGAACTTCATTCTGGATGAGGCAACTATGTCATCCAGCCTCTCCAGCACATGACGTGTCTCGTCTTCTCTGGATGAAATCACTGTAGTGTCATCCATGAAGGCCTTGAGGGGGGGCATCTTGTATCCATCGCCAAGGTCTGTTTGTCTTGCGTTGCTTGTTGCTGCTTTCAAGATGACTTCCATTGCCAACACGAACAGTATTGGGGAAATTGCACACAGCCCATTGCAATGCCCACTTCCAAGTTGATCCAATCTGTTGTGTACTCCTTGGTAGAGAAGCGCATTGAGAAGCCATTGAAGTACTTCTTGAGCATGTCGCGGATGTTCTTTGGCACATGGTACATCTCAAGAGCCAACTGTATCATCTCATGGGGTACAGATCCCATATGCGTTTGCCAGATCAAGCCACACTACGTCCAGGTCTCTTTTTCTGTTTTTGCTCTTTGGATTGCGTCCCAGATCATTGTGGCGTGTTCTACACACAGCCAGCCACGCCTGGGATGCCACCTTTCTGGACTGACACATCCAAGTACTTGTTTTCCATGAGGTACTTGGTCAGCCTTGCTGCCATGACAGAGAAGAAGATTTTTTCCTTCGACGTTCAGTAGTGATATTGGCCTGAACTGGCTGATGTCACTTGAGTTTTGCTCTTTGGGGATGTACACACCATCTGCCGTCATCCACTGGCCGCTGATCTTCTGGTTTCTCCAAGCTGATCGCAGCAGCCTGTGGAGCCACTCCAGCACCTTGGGACATTTCTTGTACAGCTGGTAAGGTATTCCGTTTGGCCCTGGTGATGATTTGGCTCTGGCTTTGTCGACCACCTTCTTGATTTCCGCCAACGTTGGAGGCTTGTCATTGAACTGTTCCTCAGGGTGGGTTGGCCACACCAGACCTTGAATGTCGAGTGGTGCTTTGCTCTGTGAGTCAGAGTATGTTTTCCTCAGATGCTGCTCAAGAACTCTTTTGTCCACACTTAGGGTCCCAGACTGCTCAAACAGAGTTCTGGCAAACTGGAAGGGGTCTCTGAAGAAGCGCTCTTGTGTCTTCTTCTTTTTGCGTGTCATCC
>JADBJO010004772.1:14590-32090 GCA_016801955.1 Conus betulinus | reverse complement strand
TTATACCACTTTTGACACTAAAAACTTTTTTTTTTCACCATCTTTTACAGCCCATTTCCTATTTTCACCACTTTTGCAACATTTTTACATTGTGTTAATATCTTTGGTGTCGTTTACCCCGTTTTACAGAATTTTCCGACTTCCAACCCCCATTCTGAAACCTGACCCTATCTTTCTATTCTCCTTTTCTATCCTTCATTCCTTTTATGTTTGTTTGTTGTTTTTTTTGTTCCCTTAGTTCTTTGTATTTCGCTTGCTCTTCCTTTCCTTTTGGGATCTTTCCTCCACCTTCTCTGTTCTTTTTCTTTGTGTTTCCTCTTTTCCTTCTTTCTTTTATGAGTTTTCATTTGTCGTATCTTTTTTCTTTTCCGTTTTCTTTCTTTTATCCCATGCTCTTTCTGCTTCTTTATTTTTGAACGTTCTTTTTGCTCATCGTTTTTATGTGCTTTTTTTTTCTGTTCTGTTCTTTGCGTTGTGTGTCTTTTTGTGTGTGTGTGTGTGTGTGGTCTTTTTGTTTGTCTACTTTTCCCAGTTGTTTTATTTTGCTTTTCCCCCCTGTTTTTCCCTCTCCCTCCTTTCCTTTTTTTTCTGCCGCTCACCCTTTCCCATCTACCCCCCCCCCCCCCCCCACACGCCCCACCCCCCCCCCTTTTTTTTTTTTTTTTTAAACTGGCCTTTCCTTCTCTATCTTTCTTTACACTTTTGTTTCCTTTCTTGCTTTTTTCTTTGGTTGTTGTCTTTTTTTCCTTTTCCCTTTATATTTTTTTTTCCTTTTTACTGTTCATTTTCCATTCTGTCCTTGTCTTTATTTTTTTTTTCTTTTTTGATCTTTCTTTTTCTCTTTCATTGCTTCTAGTTCTTGTTTTGGCACTTAACTTTTATTTTCATTTCTGTTTTCTTTCTCTTCTTTCCTTTTCTGTCGATCGGGATTTTTAACCTGTTCTTTTCTTTCTTTCTCTTTTCTCTCCGCCACCCCCTTCCTTTCTTCTTTTTTCTTCTTTCTTTCTTCTCTTCTGCTCTTTTTCCCTTTTTTCTCTTCTTTTCTGTTTGTTCTCTCTTTCTGTCTCTTTTTTCCTTTCCTTTCATTTCTTTTTGTTCTTTTAATTTCTTGCTCTCTTTTTTTTCTGTTTTCTTATTCTTTTCCATTCTATCTTTTGTCTTTTTTCCTTTTCTGTCCCCGTCTGTTTTCTAAGCAACAACCCCCATCCCCTATCACTACCCTTTTCTTGTTTTGCTTCTCATCTCTTCTCTCTCTCTCTCTCTCTCTCTCTCTCTCTCTCTCTCTCTCTCTCTCTCTCTCTCTCTCTCTAAGTCACAGTGCGTTTTTGTGATAACGGACACTCTCAAACGAGTTCAAGAAAGTGGCCGCACTGAGCAGGTAAAGAGTTCAACTTCATTCTGGCCCCTGAAGAGCAGGGAAATCTATGAGGCTGATCTCATCTTTCAGCAGTCACACACACACACACACACACACACACACACACACACACACACACACACACACACAGAGAGAGAGAGAGAGAGAGAGAGAGAGAGAGAGAGAGAGAGAGAGAGAGAGAGAGAGAGTTGTGTTGTTTATAGCCATGCCGACCTCTGGGGCAAAAAAAAAGAGGTCTTTTTTTCTCCTTCCATTGCTTTTCTTTTCATTTTTTTTTTCTAAATTTAATTTTCAGGATAACTTCCAAACGTTGGAAGCATCACTGAATTATGTTTCAAAAAGCCTGACATACATGCTTGATAGCTTCTCCTTTATCTTCGTTCACTCAGACAGGAACCCCAGAGGCACTGTCGAAGGCTGTGCTGTACGGCTTAGGCTCTCCAAGTGATGCAAAAAGCTTGTCCCTCATCGGTGTGTTGGCAGGCCAGGTCTCTGCCCTAAGCTTTTATGTGTGGGACAGTCCTGCAGGAAGTGTTCCACTGTCACTGGGGCTGTGCCGCGTGGGCAACTGGAAGACTCGCCAAATGCGGAATGTTGTGAACATGTAATGTCGCGGTCTGGAGTGCCCTGTCCTCAGCCTCACAATGACATGCTTGGTATGAGTCTAAATCTACAAGTAGCTAATGTCGATGCCACACAATAAACATGAACACAGATTGGTAAAAAAGTCTGCCATATCGATGCGAAAAAAAAATCAGCACCTGTCTGTGAGATCAGACAAAAGGTCAACACGTTTGTTGCTCTCTCAGCTGACAGGCTAAATGTAGACCTGAACGGAAACAAGTCGCTTACCACGTCAAGTAAGAAATGGTAGGTGAAGGTCACATTTTGGACCAGGGACAAATGTGTTTCCGTTTAACTGCAGATTAAGCTCTCACCCCAGTTCGCATCTGTTAGTCCGCCAAGGGCATGTTTTTAGACTAGGGAAAAAAAAATGTGTTTCCTGGAACTGGAGATTACAAACTCTAACCCAGTTGGCATCACTTGGAAAATGTGCTAATACTAATGATCGTGTAAGTAAGTTTCATTAGTCTGTCACCTAGTAACCCAAACTCATGGTTCACTCACCTGAAAAGCATCTTGACTATGCCCCTGTGGTGTTGAAGGTGGGGGAAGGAGTTGGGAGAGGAAAGGGGGTTAGGAAAAGACACGTGGGAGCCAGAATGAGCAGTATGACAGCAATGTCACTGAAAGTAGTGAAGATAGATGTGGAATAACAACAATGAAAAAAAAAAAAATGTCGGTGTTCGGGCAGTCGTGGGTGTAGTCTGACAGCGACCTTAATTCGCTCGGTCATCAATAACATCGTAAAACTAGCCACCAAACAAACAACGCACGTGACACACAAACAGCACAAACGTGACCGTTATACGCCCCCACTGTTTCCTCGGTGACAAGAAAATCCACACGCGCCTCTATCAGTCACGTGCATCAACCTCCTTCTGTCATTATCTACAACCACAAAGTCACCCAAAACGCGGCTGTCAGAAAGAGAGAGAGAGAGAGAGAGAGAGAGAGAGAGAGAGAGAGAGAGAGAGAGAGAGACACACATGGGGGAAATCCTTAGTTTTAAAAACAGCAGGCCAGCATTTGTAACAGTCATCATGAAAACAGCATTTGTATATAGTTGAAGTAAAAAAAAAATACTAAAAGAATAAATAAATTCCGTGTGATACAAATCATTGTACTGATCTGTGCTTAGCATGTCGTAATTTTCAAATCGAGTGTTGTAATTATCATTAACATCATATCATCGTCATTATCATTAGTGTTGTTACTATAAATGTTATCATCATGGCGCTCATGTGACACCCTTAAGGAATCTAAGGGTCAAATCATTCATTGTCCTCTGCGCGAGTGTACGTGGTGCGTGTAATTGTTACTTGAGGAAACCCGAAAGGCTCACTCTCCAACAGGCAAATGGTGTAAACGGAAGAAAGAAAAAAAAAATTACATATTCTTTACACATTCTGACTTCATAATTAATTCTGGCTAACACTGACAGTTTGGATATCATTTTTTTTTTGAAACAGCGTCTCTAATGTGTGACTGCTCTTCTTAACTAAAATTACTCTTTGATTGCTCTTCATAATTAAAATCACTCTCCAAACTAGATTTTCTCGATAAAAATTCTTTTCACAATGATAATCACTGTTTTAATTGTGAACATTAGCCTTTTTGAACATGTAATAACCTTCTGTTACGATGAAAATGACACCTTTTATTCTAGAAATAACTTTCTTTTCAAGATAAGATTTTTTTCGTCTGTTTAATTGTTTGTTTGTTTATTTAATACATTACACGTTTTACGCTCAAAATTACTCGAAAACATTTTCATTATGACTATTACTCTCCTGCCACAATGAACATTACTCACTACGACAGTTACCCTTTGTAAGATGAAAATGTTTCTGTTCGTGACGAAGAAATTACTGTTTTTATTTTGAAATTACTTTGTATGAAAATTACTTTGAGCGATGAAAATTATTCGATTCAAGATGGAAAAAAATTACCCTTCACGATAAAAAAGCAATCCTTCACAATGAAATTTACTCTGAAGGATGAAAATGGCTCTTTCCACTTGGAAAATGGCTCTCGTTTACTCAATTTTCACGATGAAAATGGCTCCTTTCACGGTGAAAACGACTTCACGATGAAAATGTCTCTTTTCGGGGTGAAAATGATTCTCATCATAACACTTACATCCTTTTCACGGTGAGAAGTGACTCTCACAGTGATATTTACTCCCTTTGTACTGTGAAAAGGGCTCTTTTCATGGTGTTTTTGACTCTCACAGTAATATTTCAAGATGAAAATGGCTCTGATAGCGGTGACCGTTGTTACTCTAATAGTGACATTTACACACTTTTCCACGATGAAAATAGCTTTTTTTTTTTTTTTTTTTTTTTTTGCGCGAAAAAAAAGATGAGGCAGACGTTTACAGAAAAGAACGTTAGTGTTTCATTATAACGGAAGACACACGAGGGAAGGAGTAATGGGGAAATGGCTGGAGGATGAACAGAAGAAGGAATAATCAGTGTCAGCGACTTCAAAGGAGACAAAATGCTCTCTCTCTCTCTCTCTCTCTCTCTCTCTCGCCCTCTCTCACTCTATCTCTCTCCTCCTCCTCCTTCCTCCCCCTCCTCTTACGTAGAATCACGGGAGGATGATTAATGACCGGGGCCTGAAGGAAACGCCAGCGATCTTGACGGTGCGTTATATGGTTTTAACTACGGTTTGAAAGGTAGGAGGGGGCAAGATTGTGGAGCATCGAAAAACAGAGGGTGGCGATTTTGTGTTCATTGTGGGCCCAGACAAGAAGCCAGTGCAGCTCCCTCAAGAGAGGTTTTGCATGGTCAAATTTGCGGTTTTCTGAGGACTATGCGCACAGCTTGATTCTGAGCCCTCTGTAATTTGTCCATCAGCATCTTTCGAAGACCAACAAACAAAGAATTACAATAGTCAAGTCTGGACAAAACAAATGCTGACATGTGCTTTTTGGTTGCATTGATGATAAGAAAAGGACGGATATGACTGATCTGCGCGGAGCTCAAGATAGATGGTCCTACACAGAAGCTTTATATGGTCCTCCATTGCGAGGGACACAATCCAAATGTACTCCAAGATTCCTCACAGACTCGGCAAATCCGATCTCTACACCAGACAAAACAAAACGAGTACTGTCCAAGACTGCTTTGAGCTGCCTGGATGTTCCAACTGGGATGACCTCGGTTTTCCCGTCATTAATTTTCAGCTGTTTACAGTCATCATTTTTTTTTGGACAGATTCTATTGTCTGCTGAAAAGTGGCTAGGAGCTGGGGAAACTGACAGGGTTGTGCTGACTGATGCAACTGTGCATCGTCAGCAAACATGTGATGCATAACATCACACTGCCTGATCTGCTGACTGAGAGGCTGAATGTACATTATAAACAGCACAGGCCCCTAACACAGAACCCTGGGGTACTCCATACTTCAGAGGAACAGGTTTTGAACCATTATTGAGTACAAGAACAGACTGGAATCGATCACTCAAGTAAGATGCAAACGATTTTAGAAACATTGCCTGACAGTCCAAAAGAGATTTGCAGTCTCTTAGCAAGATGTCATAGTCCAGCGTATCAAATGCTCCTGACAGATCGAGTAGGGATAGCAAAGATATGTTACCACGGTCACAAGCAGAAAGCAGGTCACTGACAACACAAAGTAAAGCTGTCTCTGTCGAAGGATTTGCCTTGTAAGCAGACTGGAAGGGTTCAAGCAAGTCAGACTGACTCAAATGATGGAAAAGGTGATGGAAAACAGCCTTTCCCAAGATTTTAGAAACGAAAGCTAATTTGACACAGGCCTGTAGTTTTTCTTAAAATTTGGGTCAAGACTGAACTTTTTCAACAGAGGTGTCACAATAGCACTCTTAAAAGGAGGGGGTACAGAGCCAGCACTCAAGGAGTTATTGACAATAGTGGCGATAATAGGTATTAACTCACTAAGACACTGATACATGAGAACTGCTGGGATGGGGTCAAAGCTGTGGGATTTTTGGGCGTATTTACAATAATAACCCTAACCTGATCTTCTGTCACAGGGGTAAAATCACACATTGGTTTTCCAATAAAGACAGAAAAATCTGGGATCCCTGCTTTGTCAAGTTCTTACCTGAGCTGCATAATTTTGTCAGTGAAAAAGTCACAGAACGAACCGAGTGACTGATCAACTGGTATGATGTTTGGCAGACTTTTGTCTTTACCCTTTCCTGTAAGATGACCCACTAAATCAAACAAAGCCCTGCTGTTCATGCATTCCTCTACTTTAACACACGTACGTGTGGACTGTCCGGCTTCACTGATCAGGTCCTTGGTGTCGTGTCTGCGTTGCTGAAACATCTGTCGATGAACCACCAGGTGTGTCTTCCTCCACTGACGCTCAGCCTGACGACGTTGCTGCTTGGACTGCTTCACTTCCAACATTAGCCAAGGTGCAGAAGGCTGTTCTGCTACACAGCGAGTCGTAAGGGAAGCGTGTCTGTTGAGGACTGCCTTCAGGCCCTGGTTGTAATCTGTAACAGGGTCCTCCTCCCTGAACTGGAGCACTGCCACATCACGTCTGAAGGCTGTCAGTTCAACTGAGCGCAGGTTTCTTGACACAACAATAGGTTTCTTGGGACCAGGTTTTTTCATTTTCAGAGAAAAGGAAATTGGGAAATGGTCAGACACCATGTGGTCTGTCACAGACAGGTCCAGGATCGTGTCAGAGTTCCTCTCCACAACAATCAGCCAGTCAATGATGTGGTGTGATTTGTGAGTGGGCTTTTCGATCAATTGACACATACTGTGTGTAGTAAGCAAGTCTTTTAACACCTTTACACGACAGTCTTAGGGAGAATCATGATGGAAATCACCCATGATGATAGCTTTTAGTTAAACGGTGCATAGGAATCCAAAAACTCTGGAAAATCTTCCATGAACTGAGAAGTTTTCAGTTTGTTGCCTGTACTAGGTGGAGGTCGGTAAAGACAGAAAAATGACAAACCTTGACCAGCATAGATGAGGTGTGCTTTTACACAATTCAAATGTTGTGAACTCAGCCACAGACTTTGGGAAAGTGATACAGGAATTGAGTGATTCTCTGTAGAGGACTGCCACACCACCACCACATAGCGTTCTTGGACGAGAATGGAGGATGAAGCCAGGAGGAGTTAATTCACACATCTTCACTTCTTCACCAGCCGGGCATGAACCACGTCCCTGTAATAAACACCAGATCAGCGTCGCTTTCATGAATAAAATCACACGGCTCTATCATCTTGTTCCTGCAGGACTGGGCATTGCAGTAGAGCACTCTGAACTGCTTGGACACCTCCTGCACGAAGGGATGACGGTCAATCGAACCCAGAAGGCTTTATTCACACCTGGCTGTCTTGGGGTACAGCAGTCGCTGGGATCGTCCACAGGTGTGAAGCCAGCCCGCACTGGAATGACCGTCCTCCTTAATGGCCGCTGGTTTCTGCGTCCAACAGGGTAGGGACGAGTCTTGTTCACATGGTGGCAGTGACTGGAGGGACCAGGGACCAGTCTTCTTCTCATGGTGGCAGTGACTGGAGGGGACCAGGGACCAGTTTTCTTCACATGGTGGCAGTGACTGGAGGGACCAGGGACCAGTGTTCTTCTCATGGTGGCAGTGACTGGAGGGACCAGGGACCAGTGTTCTTCTCATGGTGGCAGTGACTGGAGGGACCAGGGACGAGTCTTGTTCACATGGTGGCAGTGACTGGAGGGACCAGGGACCAGTCTTCTTCTCATGGTGGCAGTGACTGGAGGGACCAGGGACCAGTCTTCTTCTCATGGTGGCAGTGACTGGGAGGGACCAGGGACCAGTCTTCTTCTTCTCATGGTGGCAGTGACTGGAGGGACCAGGGACAGGAGACATTGCTTCAATAATTCCCAAAGCCTTCAACCTTTCACCCGACAGGTGGACTGAGAGACCAGGGAGACAGTTTGTTGTAAAGTAAGGGTAGTGCTTTGGTGTAACAGGAATCCAACACAGGCCCCACTGCTGCTGTAGTGATGACAGGCAGGCTGAGAATCACTCACTGGACTAGCCACGCTGCTTGCAGTGAACACTGCTAAAATCAGCACTGACACAATCAATAAGGAAAATGGCAACGCAATAAGGAAAATCACAACTATTTACCAAAGTCCTTGGCCAATTTTCAAATTAAAAAATACCACCTTGCTACCTGGAACATCACAGTTCTTCTGATATTACGTTTGACTAATTCAATATATTTTCTCTGAAAAACTGTCACAAAACACGGAGAGGTCCCATTCAAGCCTGCCTGCGCGAATTCTGAACACATCTTACTTATCACCCCTCCTCTACCTTTTGATGTGCTCTCCATTTCACCGTGGTTTCATCTAGTCCTCTCTGTGCCCCCCCCCATCGAGTCCCCCCCCCCCCCCCCACCTCCAAGTCCCCCCCCCCCGCCCCCCCCCGCCCCCACCCCCCCCCCCCCCCCCCCCCCCTCCCCCCCCCCCCCCCCCCCCCCCCCGCCTCCCCCCCCCCCCCCCCCCCCCCCCATCCCACCCCACCCCATCCCGCCCGGATTCGTTTCAGTGCTTTTCCCTTCCCCCCCCCCCCCCCCCCCCCCCCCACCCCCCACCCCCCCTCCCCCCCCCTTGATCCTTCTTTCCGTTTCCCCCCCCCCCCCCCCCCCCCCCCATTCCGTGTTTCATTGCTTTCCGTTTCCCGGTTCACCGTCGTTCACTAGTTCCGTGATCTAGTCCCCCACTGTTCAGTGTGACTCGAGTGACCCCCCCCCCCCCCCCCCCCCCGCCCCCTCCCCCCCGCCCCCCACCACCGCCTTTGATCTGCTTTCCATTTCACCCGTGTTTCATCTAGTCCTCTCTGTTCAGTGTGACTCGAGTGACCCCCCCCCCCCCCCCCCCCCCCCCCCCCCCCCCTCCCCCCGCCCCCCCCCCGCCCCCCCACCGCCTTTGATCTGCTCTCCATTTCACCGTGTTTCATCTAGTCCTCTCTGTGCAGTGTGACTCGAGTTACGACCCCCCCCCCCCCCCCCCCCCCCCCACCCCCCCCCCCCCCAGTACCGCCACCCGCCACCCCCACCCCCACCAGACCCCCCCCCCTCCCCCCCCTCCCGCCTTTGATCTGCTCACCATTTCACCGTGTTTTCCTCTCTGTGCAGTGTCACTCTAGTGACTCCTCTACCCAGGGGCAGCTACTTCAGTGGCCAGAACATCCTGGGAACCATGGTCATGTACCAAGCACGTGATTCCAGGGGCGGCGTAGCCTACTGCCACTTCAGAGTGTATGTCAGGGGTAGGTGTGTCACTGTCACTTCAGAGTGTGTGTCAGGGGTAGTTGTGTTGCTGTCACTTCAGAGTGAATGTCAGGGGTAAGTGTGTCGCTGTCACTTCAGGAGACTTTGTCAGAGTCACTTGTAGATCAGTGTGTCATTGTCACTGTAGGTCAGTGTGTCATTGTCACTGTAGATCAGTGTGTCATGTCACTGTAGGTCAGTGTGTCATTGTCACTTCAGATCAGTGTGTCATTGTCACTGTAGATCAGTGTGTCATTGTCACCGTAGTTCAGTGTGTCATTGTCGTTTCAGGTCAGTGTGACATTGTCACTTTAGGTCAGTGTGTCATTGTCACTGTAGATCAGTGTCATTGTCACTGTAGATCAGTGTGTCATTGTCACTGTAGATCAGTGTGTCCTTGTTACTTCGGGTCAGTGTGTCATTGTTACTTCAGGTCAGTGTGTCATTGTCACTTCAGGCCAGTGTTACATTTTCACTTCAGGTCAGTGTGTCATTTTTCACTTCAGGTCAGTGTGTCATCATTACTTCAGGTTAGTGTGCCTTTGCCACTTCAGGTCAGTGTGTCTTTGCCACTTCAGGTCAATGTGTCATTGTTACTTCAGGTCAGTGTGTCATTGTCACTTCAGGTCAGTGTGTCTTTGCCACTTCAGGTCAGTGGGTCATCATTACTTCAGGTCAACATATCAATTTCATTTCAGATCAGTTTGTCATTCTTACAACAGGTCAATATATCATTGTCACTTCAAGTCAGTGTGTCATTCTAACCTCAGGTCAATGTGTCTTTTTTTTTTTTACTTCAGGTCAATATATCATTGTCACTTCAGGTCAGTGTGTCATTTTCACTTCAGGTCAGTGTGTCATTCTAACCTCAGGGTAGTGTGTCTTTTTTTTTTTACTTCAGGTCAGTGTGTCGTTGCTACTTCAGGTCAATATATCATTGTCACTTCAGGTCAATATATCATTGTCACTTCAGGTCAGTGTGTCATTATCACTTCAGGTCAGTGTGTCATTGGCACTTCAGTGTGTCATTGTCACTTCAGGTCAGTGTGTCATTGTCACTTCAGGCGTCAGTGTGCCATTATCACTAAAGTTGAATCTGTCATTGTCATTTCAGGTCATTGTGTCATCGTTACTTCAAGTCAATATGTCACTGCCCACTTCAGGTCAGTATGTCATTGTCACTTCAGGTCAGGTCATGTGTCATTGTTACTTCAGGTCAGTGTGTCATTGTTATTTCAGGTCAGTATGTCATTGTCACTTCGGTCAGTGTGTGTGATTGTCACTTCAGGTCAGTGTGTCCTTATTACTATAGGTCAGTGTGTCATTGTTATTTTAGGTCAGTGTGTCATAGTCCCTTCAGGTTAGTGTGTCATTGTCACTTTGGGTCAGTATGTTATAATCACTTCAGGTCAGTGTGTCATTGTCACTAAAGTTCAGTGTGTCATTGTCACTTCAGGTCAGGTCATGTGTCGTTGTCACTTTGGGTCCATGTGTCTGTTACTTCAGGTCAGTGTGTTATTATCACTAAAGTTGAGTGTGTCATTTTTTACTTCAGGTCAATGTGTAATTGTTTACTTCAGGTCAGTGTGTCTTTGCCACTTCAGGTCAGTGTGTCATTGTCACTTCTCTGTCAGTGTGTCATTGTCATTCCAGGTCAGTGTGTCGTTGTCACTTTGGGTCCATGTGTCTTCATTACTTCAGGTCAGTGTGTTCTTATCACTAAAGTTGAATGTTTCATTGGACTTTAGGTCAGCGAGTCATTATCACTAAAAGTTCAATCTGTCATTGTCACTTCAGGTCAGTGTGTCATCGTTACTCAGGTCAGTGTGCCATTGGTACTTCAGGTCAGTGTGTCATCGTTACTTCAGGTCAGTGTGTCATTGTACTTCAGGTCAGTGTGTCTTTGTCACTTCTGGTCGGTGAGTCATGATGTCACTTCAGGCCAATAGTTTATTTGGCATTTCAGGTCAGAGTGCCATTTTTACTTCAGATTCTTGAGTGGGGACTGTCACTTAAGTTCCATGTGCCATTACCATTTAGGCTAGTATGTTATTATCATTTTAGGTCAGGGTATCAATACCATATCTGGTCAGTGTGTCATTATCACTTTAAATCAGTGTGTCATTATCATTCAGGTCAGTTCTGTCATTATCATTTCAGGTCAGTGTGTCATTATCACTTCAGATCAGTGTGTCATTATCACTTCTTGATCACCAGTGTGTCATTATCATTTCAGATCAGTGTGTCATTATCAGTCCAGATCAGTATGTCATTATCACTTCTGATCATCAGTGTGTCATTATCACTTCTGATCATCAGTTCGTCATTATCACTTCAGATCACTGTGTCATTATCACTCCAGATCAGTGTGTCATTATCATTTCAGGTCAGTGTGTCATTAATTCACTTCAGATCAGTGTGTCATTATCACTCCATGTCAGTGTGTCATATCACTTCAGATCAGTGTGTCATATCACTTCAGATCCAGTATTTCCCATATACCCTTCTCATCCTTTCTTCACTCTTCTTCCGATTTTTTCCTGATTCTTTTGCACACCTTCGTTTTCCATTTTCGGCTGTCTTGAAGCTTCCTTCCTATCCTTCGTTTTACATTGTTCTGGTTTTTTTTGTTTTTTTTTTAAAATTCTTTTCATATTTTCTCTCTTATGTATTCCCCACACTCCCTCCCCCTCCCCCTCCCTCCCTTTTACCTTTCCCAGTCCTTTTCAGCCATTTTCCACTTTTCTGTTTTTCCTCGTCGCCAGCGGGAGTAAAGTACTCTTTTCTGGATCTGCCGACGTTTTCTACTGTCAGGTTCCCGGACACATCACACTTCTAGCGCTCCCTTAGACATTGGTCCAGAGCTTTTCAAGTAAATCGGGCTTTTACCTGGATCTGCTTACCGTGATCTTCCTCGCCTTTCTGTGGAAGTCTGTTGGCCGTTTACGTTGCTTGCCCTTTCATGTCCCATGCCCCACCCCCCCCCCCCCCCCCACCACCCCCTTCCACTCAGCTCTCAAGTCTCGTTCATTCATTCTTGTGGATTCCTTGCCTCTTTCACCCCAAGTACATGTTGTGTTGAATCTTACTGAACTAGTTGTACAAAGGAAAAAATGGTACACTGACCATCCGTATCCTGTTCCTTTAGATTGATTTGTGTGTGTGTGTGTGTGTGGTGTGTGTGTGTGTGTGTGTGTTGTGTGTGTGTGTCCCTTGCGTGCATGTGAAATGATGCGTGTTTCCACTCTACCACCACCCTTCAACAACCCCTCTTTCTCCTGCTCCTGCTTCTCCCTGTCAAACCTCTCCCTACCTACCTCCCATCCTTGGTTAGTTCTGTTTCGATGGAGCAGTAGTAAGGAAGCTACCCTCAGCAGTTTGATAGACCGTTTGACGGCCTTGGCCAACACCTCCCCCCCCACCCCCCCCCACCCCCAACCCCCCACCCCCCACCCCCCTTCACCCTCCAACCCCCACCCCCACCCCCCACCCTTCCCCCCTCCCCTAGAGCCCACCTTCACTCCCCTTCTACTCCCGTCCCCCCCACCCCCCCCCCCCACCCGTACCCCCCTTTTCCCCACCCGCCCCCACCCCCCACCCCCCCCCCAACTTCCCACTTCCCAATAGTTCCCCGAGCTCTGGGCCCAGTTTGTCCTAGGAGAAATAAAGAGGGTGTGGGTCCTTCACCCCCTAGTGTCCCGTGTGTACCCTTTGTGTGTGGTGTAACATGTCCGTGTGTGAACTGTCCATCACGTGTGTTCCGTCTGTCTGTGTGCCGGAGTAATATGCGTGTGTGTGTAGTTGTGTGTAAACCAGCGGTGTGTCCATTCGTATGTGTGTGATGACATCTACTGTTGGCGTCTAGGTGTGTTTAAACAACAATTCCCATTTCTGCACACAACCTGTGAGTTTTTAAACACAGTGCCCTACAACACCACACACACACACACCCACACACCACACACACACCACACAACACAAACAACACTCACACAACAAACTACAACAGACACCACAAACACACACAACACCCAACTATACACAACACACACACACACTACAAAACACAACAAACACACCACTACACTACAACACACACCACACACCACACACCTACAAACCACCAACACACACACCACTCACAAACACACACACAACCCACACTGTTGTTGGACTAAATGTCCCACTGTGCCAAAGTTCGTCCACAACATCAATCATGAACACAAAAGCACATGCTGGACTCGCGGCTGCAGTGGATCATAGTTATTCCCCTGCTTGCAGTGGATCATAGTTATTCCCCTGCTTGCAGTGATAGTACTGTCCTGCGGGTCCCCTCCCGTGCTCTATGGACACCGATCCTGCACAGGCGAGGTCAGCAATGTCTATGGATCCACCCTGCACAACTACCTGTCAATCGGGATAATACGAAATCCACGGGAGCTGCTTGCAGTGAAGTGTCTGTCTTCGAAACCCAATTGTGGAGTGCGTCCTTTCCGACATGTCAGGGTGAGTTGTCGTTCCTTTGAAAGCCGAAGTCGACAGATAGGCCTAGCTAAATCTAGCCTACTTTCCCGCGCAGTGCGCGAACAGATCTAAATATTCATGATACATCAAAAAGTCAGGAAAGTGCTGCAATTAGCTAGTTATTCACATTACGTTCAACTTCAGGACAGACATGTGTGTTGTCCACTTCTGGACTTGAATCTTCCGAGGATAATTTTTGGATTTGGATCTGGATTGCCGCCGTCGTTGTGATAGACATGTAGACAACACATTCAGCTAGGGTGTGCACAGATTGGGAATTATATGGTCAGAATGTGAATTGGTCTGTGGATAAACAAACAACAGGCAGTTTGGTGAGTGGCGGAGAGGGGACAGGGTGGTGGTGGTGGTGGTGGTGGTGTGTGTGTGTGTGTGTGTGTGTGGAGGGGAAGAGAGATCAGTAATTGGGAGGTGACGGCGGCTCAAGTGTGCCTAGCGCCAAGGGAAAGATGCTAGCAGTCTTGTGCAGATCAGGGTTCGAGGTTATAGCAGAGGTCAAGTAGTAAGCATGCAGTTTCGGTAGATGGAAATTGCCCTGTTTCTGTGGAAGGATTTTTTTTTCTTTTTTAATATGAAAAAGAAGACATTGTCCTTGTGGTATGGGCTTAACAAATAAGTGAATGCTCTGTTTCAACAAGGGCAATAGTAGTGTGCATGATTTGTGGACTCCTTTGTGTTTCTACGCTATTGTTGACACAGGGATTTGGGAGACGTTTAAAAAAGCTTAGCAGACGATCGGAAAAAAAAGGGGAACATACAGATTATGTTTTGAAACCAATCGATTCAATAACGTAAACAAAACACTTGGACTGTCTGATACGGATGGTGTAGTGTTGTGTGTATCACTGTCTGATTCTCACTTTCAAAAGTTTGGATGCGTGGAGACTGTTAGTGATTATTCCCTACACAACACCCACAAACACACGAGCATACAACATACAAACTAAGTTTCATTTCTTTTATATGCTGCCTGAGCCATCAATCATTAATATAAATCTCAGCAGGCACGAAATTCAATTACAGATATCAGATCAACATTTCACATCACACCGACACACAACATGTGGCGGTTATACCCAGAACAGATAAAGAGGTATAGATAGTAAAGAGAGTTCGACAAACCTCCTCTTCTAGCAGGAACCTTCGTAACAGTTTGCTTTGCTCTCAGCAAACACATCGTTCACAAATATGTCACAACAAATATTTTTTCTGGCGCACAGCCACCTAGCTGGCACCGTCAGTAGTGTCTTAACAGACACAGTTCACACACTTGGCTACATTTTGAGCCAAGCTATAGTCTATAGCACCCCAACCAGAGTACACACAAAAAGCAGAGCCGCTCGAGAACACAGTTGCAAGTGGTGTTCCACAGGGTACACCCACAAACGAAGAAAATCACTGTCGGACTACCTGGACCTAGCAGCAGTCAGCCTCTCCACGTCGTCGTGACGGAGACAGAGGCTGGGGCACGGGTTGCACACCCCACACCCGATGATATTCAGTTCCAGGCCGGACTCAGGAGCCTTACAGACACCTGGGGGAACTGTATAACTACATTGGTTACCTAGCCTGCTACTGACATATTTATCGTCCGTGTCTTGTCACTTGCAGTCACTCTTCACATAATACATTTCTGTAGAATTTGTGGGTAAAATACCCTTAATAGAGTCTACTGGGTTTCGATACAATGTGTGTATTACAATAGAGATTTCATCGATGAGCACCACGAGCGATTGCATTGAAGAGCACAACAAAGATTTCCCCACTTAACCCTTTAAAAGTACCAAGAATACAGTTATTACAGAATAAAGGAACGATTTCCATTTGTCCTTTTTATCAAGAAAAGAATTGTTTTTTTGGTTTTTCCACATTTTCATTACTAGATGTGTCCACAACAGGGGATCGAGAGTACATCTCTAATAATCTATACACAGTAATTTTCACTCCTCACTTCCAGGGGCCACTCACCAAAACACTCACACCATTATTATCACTTTAGGGAAATAAGAACGTTTTTTTGTTTCTTCAGTAAGCATGATAACATTGATGACACCTACCCTGACTTCCACCCATACAGGTATACAATCTTATCTTTGCAACTCCGCTCGTGCCATTTTCTCAATCACCTCTCGACTCCGCGCATTTTCACTAACCACAACTTCCTAACAGCTCCCCGAATGTCGCGTCAAGTCTTGTCAACTCACAAGATTCAATCAAGGGAAAAACTTTAAATATTCTCGGCATCACTAAGACTGGAAAATTCCACGAAAATCTACTAGGAAAATAACCAATGCCAGTTAGCACATAGACAATAACATAACTTCTATTTAACTAGATCCACACACTACCTGATCACCACCAAATTCTAGGCTGCGAGGAGTCTCTCTTCGGTACCGTACGGGATCCTTCCAGGCCCGGCAAAATCTGCCAGAGGAATGAAAGGAAATCATCCTCGCGTCACCGGACTGACAACAAAACGCGGTGTGAGTAGCTTGCATTGGTTAAACCTTGTTAGCAGTGGTGAACAGGCAATATTACTTTACATTCAGTACTAATCCCACATTTTGGGAGGACTCTAAAATGGTCATGGTCGTCACACTGTCTCAGTATATCATAATGGTCTGAACTGCACAGGAATTTGTTTTTAACGGGTGGATGTCATTGACTAGATTTTTACATACCCGCTTTGAAAGGAATAGCGCTCCGGTGCTCTGATTCGTAGTTGGGGCTCGGACCTTATATATTTTATTAATAGGAGTCCTTCTTTGTGTTGTCAGTCTGCTTGATAGCACCAGCAGCTTCAGCTTTTGTTAAACAGACTCCTCGACACAGGACCTCGGCGTCGGTGGAGAAGGGCTGGGGCGTAGAGTCATGTGTCTAGGTGTAGCTGACGTTCATTCATATTGTTTGTTTTTGGGAATGAGTGAATGTCATTGGGCTCGGTATATTATTTGTAAGGATTTTGTTCGTACGGACCATATACCTGTACACTCTATGTGTTGTTTACAGTAGGAGATGGTCATCGCACTGTGTCACATTGATGTTTGTTCGCTTCATGCATCTGGTGACGTTTTTACACAGCCTGGGATTGAGTCTGTAGGCGATGTCGTTCATTCCACAAAGCCAAATTTTTATCATTATCTCATTTGGCAACTCCAGCTCGTGGTGAATATCGGGTGTGGTCATTTAAATTTCGAGGTTTGTTATTAGTTGTTCCTATTGTGTTCGATACCATTATTTTGTATACCCCTGTGTGTTATTGTTTTTCTCCCCAGTGTATATCTATCGCCGGCCACTCATTTCCCCTCAGCCATTCCCACGTCTCCTCCTTTGTTTGGCTCTCTAGCGTTGATTATAACCCATTTAACCACGCTTTCTTCTACTAATCTTACCTGTTCAGATTTAGAGGTCCAATCAGGTGGAGGTATCGTTTCTTCTGTTCACAAAATCGATATTTTGTGAGGCCCTATTAGATTATATCCGTGATGGTTCGTCCGTCACTCTTACAAATCGCCTTTGTTGAGCCCAAAAGATTTACCACCTTTTCCCATTTGTATGGTTCAGTGGATAAGAGTCTGGTCAATTTAATGGATGATTATATCACTTTTTCTCATATGACCTTTTCTGTGTTTGTTGTTTGTTTTCTTTTAGGCTATCATACTCATCTTGTGTGGTATGTTGTT
>JADBJO010004772.1:0-13509 GCA_016801955.1 Conus betulinus | reverse complement strand
GCCGGCGCCCGGACCGCGCGACCACGACGAAACCTAGACAGCAATACGAAGAATGTCCCTTCGAGAGGAGTCGGAGTGGGGGCCTCAGCAACGTAGGAGGGCTTTCTCACTTTAGAAGATATCCTAAAGGAGAAAACAAAGCTGGCTCTGAGGTCGCAGATTGTTGAATAGGGAAGATGCGGGCAGAGCGGCAGTGGGTAGATGATGATGCCCTCAACTGCAGTATGTGCTGGAGTGGTGAATGGTCGAATCTAAATGCTTCTCAAATGAAACCTTCACCAGCTCTGGCTCGGGCAAGCGGAGATACAGGGCCAATGGGGAGCGCACTAAACATATACCATCCTGGGTCAAGAGCATAACGCGGGGGTTTTGGTACCGAACCTGAATAAAGGTATGGTATGTGTATGGACTAGATCTCTCGGGGCAGTATGGCACCGCGGACACATCTGTATGTCAAAAAAAGTGGGTGACTCCTCTCGCTTGCCAAAGAGAGGGAACGAAGAAGGGGCACTATGAAAAACAACAGCAGGGCAAGATGAGGGTGACAAGCCGGATTAACGGTGTTGTTTCAAGTAAAAGAACAAACGAACAAAAAAACCAACACAAAGTGCCCACATGGAGCAGACAAAAGCAGGGACGGAATGGAAAAAAAAAACAATACGGCTTGTTCTTGGAAGTAAAAAAAGAAAAAGAAATCACCGCGTAAGCCACAAGGATGCCAGAGGCCAGTGCGGGATAGGATCCGCAAGGGACTAAATGACGATGAAACGGAAAAAATCAAGATAATACCGAGCACAAAAAAACCAGGCACACCTTACGATCGCTAGGTGGTGCAGACTAGCAAAAAAATCAGTTGATTAACAGAGCTTGCTCTTATGTGGGGGTCTTTATTAATATAAGTAAATATATATATAATCATGGTAAATATAATAGGACATAAATAATAAACATATCGATTAGGTCAAAAATCACGCATGGGAAAACGCTAATAAACAATCTGAAAGCGTCTGCCGGGAACACCCGTGGTGAGCAACAATCGTGGGTTCAACATATGAGATAAGTGACAAAATGGAAAAAAAAAACCAAACATCTGGGTTGTTCGCGCCCGCGCTCGTCAGAGATCCCGACGAAGCGCTGGGCCTCGAAACAGATCGTGGGGTTTGTGGTAAAACTTCCCGTTACATCTTCGGGAGACAAGATACTCATCTTGTGGCCAGGGGGGGGGATGTGCTGTGAGAGCGGGGGTAATAGATCGGAGGATGCAGATAAGTTAGTAGGTGAGGGGGCATAGGAGGTAGGGGTCGGCTATTTAAATAGGTTAAAAAATGAAGGATGTAAACTCAGTCTGTTTCAGCTAAAAGAGCTCTCCTCAGGGGTACAAACTACTGGGCGCACCACCGGTTTGGTATATGGTGGGTGGCATTTTAACCTCATTTTTAAAACCTTTTTAAACTGTTTGTCGCTCCCGGGAGAGAGCGGACAGGGGTGGTGTGTTGTGGTGGTTGAAAAGGGGCGGTACGTGGTTTAACACTCTGAGTGGGCCTTTTTAATTCCGGGTAATATATATTATTATTATATATATATATGATAATATTGGTATGGGTGGTCGTATATATTAGGTGTTTTTGTGTGTGGTGTGTGTAAAGTGTAATAATTGAACAATTACTAGGTGTGGGGGAACAGGCAGTGCGGTTAACAATTTCTCGGCATCATTATAGTAAATGGCTTGGGAACAAGAGATTGAATACTCAAGTTGAATGAACAAATATTAGGGGGAGGAAGATGTAAGTAATGGGAAAATGTCTGGTCAAAATATGAAACCCTGGGGTGTGACCTGCATGAGGAAACTATACGCAATCCCCATCGAATGCAGAATCTATCGTATCCGCCTGCTCCGTAGCGGGCGTTGAGGCGTCCTCTGTACTGCCGTCATCAGGGAGGACTGGCTTTGATTGTGTCGTGCTCTTGGCGTCAGATATTGAGCACACCACAGGGGTCCGCAGGGTAATTGCGGGGTGGTGTTCCGAGGGCCGCAAGGGGGGGGGTTGTCTGACAAAAGTGAGCTCGGTCCGGAGCCAAGGGCACCCCCAAAGCAGCCGCGAAAGGTATAGAATGTAAACAAAGATGGAAGAAGCAGGAATTGAATAGAAGAATGGAGATTGTATGTGGAAGAGACATAGAGAAAGAACCAATTTACAGGCCGAAACTTATGATACATGTAGAGAAAACCAAAGGGTCATTGAGCCTAATGCTTGAGGATCCATTTAAGGATGCAAGGGAGATCAAAAAGAGAATCTGCTGGTAGGGTGGAAGGGGAACAGTACGTGGAGTGTCAGCTCTGCGGTTCAATAACCCAAGCATTGACGAACGTCTACGAGTTGTGCGAACAACCTTTCCGTGTGAGGGAATGCTACATGGGCTGTGGAATGAATAATATGGCGAACGCCGGGGGCTCAAGGCGGTGAGATGTGGGACCAAACAATAGAAGGCTTGAACCTGATTGTGTAGTGGTGGAAAAGTGCAGGTTAACGAATTCTGCTGTTCCATCTTATAATAATGGAATGAGGGGTGCGGGGTCTAAAGATTTAACTTGAGAGGAAAAAAAATTGAAGAGAAGTAATGGGAAAATGTTATATCTAACTATGAAAACCATATATATATTATATATATATCTATATATTATGATATATGAGGATAATATATATTATATGTGTTGTGTGTGTGTGTGTGTGTGTGTGTGGTGGGTGTGTATAATATATATATATATATATATATATTATATATCTTGTCTAAGAAATGTTTTCGTGGGAACAGTGGTCACTTCATCAATTTTGCTGGAGAACCTTCCCCTCCTATGATAGTCAGTCCCTGCTTCACGCAGACCAGGAACCGGAGAGGTGGGAACTCACAAGATATGAATAAGTCCAAACGCGTTGCAAACGGTGAAATGATAAGACGACTAAAGAAGGGCTGAAGTACATGATGTAATAGGGCACAGAAGAGAAAGGTCTCCTCTGCAACATAGGATGGCGAGCACAAATGCCTTCCAAATCTCACTTTCCGCTGAGTGATCACTGTGCGCCCGTTCCTTGTGACCACAGACAGCTTAATCAACTGTCCGTATCTTTCTGAAATAACATGATTTATAATTTGCAAATGACATCTCATTATAAATTTACGTTTCATTCACAATTCGGACGTCTCCGAACTGGTCAATGCTGACACACAATGACAAAGTGTCAGTTGATCATACTCATAAGGCAACATAAGAATAGGATTTCGAAAACCGAAGAACCGTGTAATCAACACGAATATGGACATTCGCCAACCCCGCACACTACTAATGAAAGAAACAATGCAATACAAATGTTCAATAACGAATGGAAATGGAAATATCGATCTCGTGTTCATAGGAACCATACCCAAGTGAAATCCGTTTCAAGATAGGAATACAACCCACGTAGACGGGTAGCCGCAACAGAGATATAGACACCACAAAACGTCTCCGTCCGTTCCCTGAAGCATGGCGCGTCACTCCAGACTCACCAGCATGACCCCCCCTCGACAATGACTACAAAACTCCTACTCCAGAGACAGGCTCAACTGATGTACGGAGAAGACAAAAGGTTTCCTTCCACTCCTTTATATTTTGGTTCCTTTACACATGAAAGAAAAGTACGAATATATATTAAAACTAGGAAAATATTAACAGCACTAGTAAATAAGGTCTTGATGTCTGATCGCAAATCTCTCAAACTGTTCCAGGGTATATGTAACAGCTCTCAATATGACAAATATTGTTGATTTAGATACAGTAAATTACGTCACTTGATAGGAACAAAGTAGTTTTAATTTCTGTTCATAAGTTTAACGATTGCATTTACAGGTGCGAACATACAGATTGATATCCCAACAAAGCTGGCAAGAAAGCATGATATGAACTGATTCTCTTTGATAATTCACCCCAGTCTGGCAGCAGGTTAGCTTAAACAGTCAACTATGGTAAAGCGTTCTGACAGGTCTATGCTTCAGAACGAAAGAAAAAAACAAGGAGAAAGAAAGAAAATCACGTCAACACAATCGCCCGCCTCGCCATCGATGACAAGAATAAGAGTGCGCCTTGCAAGTGAAAATAAAAGTGAAGAATCAAAGAAATATTATGCTTCGGCAGCAGTGCAGTGTCTCCTCTGTGTCCGGTCCCTGATGACGACTTGGCGTTTACTCTCCTTGTTGTTTGCTAGTGCCATGGCTGTGCCTGGAAGATCCGGAATGAAACGGGTGCCATGTGTGAGGCAAAGCAATGTAAATAATATATTGTTAGAGAGAATTCAGAGAAAAGGAAAGTTCGAACTAAAAATTGTCAGTGTCACAATCATTAATTTGGTTAATATTCGCAGAATGCTGAGCGTTTAAATAATTTGAACAAACACCAACGAATTTGAAGTTGAATTTGTTGGAAAGATGACAGTTACAGAATGCACACGTGTTCAAACAGTTTTTTGTTTAACGCTGATCTTGCGCCAATTGGATGAAGGAAAAATGATTGCTCGTTCATTTCCAGCGTCCTGAGTGTTGTGTTTTTTGCCTGAAGTAGACCTAAGAGTTCGAAACGCGTCATGTTTTGTCTTGTGATTCGCTTGTCAACGTTTTGGGGCGGAGCTGTAGCAACGATGTTCCAAATCTGTTACAGCCGCCGTGGCGAAGTGGTTGGCGTCGCGAACTCCCGTCTGGGAGGTCGTGGGTTCGAATCCCATCAGAGTCACGTGGGTTTTTCTGCCCCAACCGGCTCCTCCCAGAGTTGAATTTTGCATGCAGAGTTCAGTTGGGAAGACTGGGACCATACAGTCGAGTTTCATCCATTTAATGGATGGCTGTTGCTGAGAGTGTTGCTCAAATTTCCTGACCAGCACTGCAGGTGCCTGTATCTCTCGGGCCTGGTTGACGCCGGGATATATTATGAAAGAAAGCGTAGAGTACAGCCCTGTCATGTAGTCTCACACCGAATGGAAACCCGTAGCATCATCGTCATGACCTCAATTTCGATGTCTTCCTCTCTCCACGTTTGTGGTCTTGTTTGGTTCCGTCGGTGTCACCGGTATCAGCGAGTCCATGGGGGCTGTCGTTGGACGGACGTGTTGGCGCCCTCCGGATGGAGAGCTCACTCTCGCCGGCTCCGCGACTCTAAGCAATTGTTGTCGTCAGTAGGGGGTTTAGTAGGTGGTGTCCTGCGTATGTTAGATCAGAAACAGGTGCCATTGAACACCACCGAAATGACTCGGCAGCAGTGTAGTGTCTTCTCCCGGTGGGCTGCCTCTTGACAACTTAACATTGACTGCTCCCTGCGGATTGCCGGTGCCGGGGACTGTGGCGGTGCCGACGACGGGCTGGTTGGTGTGGACGGGGTGTCGGAATGGAAGCGGTGTGGGTAGCACTGCCTCTAAGGTGGTCACAGAGTCCTGGGACAGAGAAAAAACAAAAAAAAAAGTTTCAATCTTCTGGCCTGGCAGCTTGCTCTTTCAACCATAATCTAGGATAAATTCAGCTTAACGCCACTTGTGACGTGGAAAGCTACAATGGTAGCCTGAGCACGATATACCACTGAGATGAGGTTCAGACAAGGGACTTGGGGGTAGGGGAGAAAGCCTGGGATATGCCTTTTGGTACATCGTCTGGTGTGAAGATCTGACGGGACAACTGTGTCCGGGGCATGTAGGGTATGTCGTCTTGCGAGACACGCCCCACCATATCTGAAAATTGTTCGAGAGGCTTCCATCCCCCATTCTAAACAGCAACGGCCTGTATAACTAACCAGCAATAGGAACAATTACCAGACACTTTAATTATTGAAACTGTGTTGTGTAGTGTAACCCTTGTGTTCACCCATCGCTCCAAGGTCCTTCACATAGCGGGTTTTATGGTAGTACGGTGATCATGTACGTGGTTTTTTGTTTTTTCCATGCAATATGATATGTTGTCATTGGGAATCACATCATATGGGAGGTGTCCGTGGAATACGGCAGGAATGGCCATCTCGATGGTTTGTCTAATTAATTAATTAATTGAATTAATTAATTTAATTAAGAGGAAGGATACCAGAGGTTCGATTCATGGTCCGGTCAGGTTCAGGTGGGCAGTCTGATGGGTACACGTACCAATCAAGTCATCAATCCATCACTCAATCAGGAATCACTCAAACCGATTAAGTTGAGATGCAATTACTTAGAAATTAGGAGGTTGGGAATTAGGAGGGGTGTAGGGGATTAATTTGGTGGAAGTTGTCTCTGGAGTAATTAGGTTAATTAGGGGGGGGGGGTAATGGGGCCAATAACGAGATATTTTTTTTCCAATGTGGTTTTGATCAATGAAGACCCGGAACGATTTATGGGAATCCAACAGGGATAGCATCTATAGAATATGTATGTAATCTATGGGAATTCTGTCTAGCTTTTATATTCTATGCTTTTTGAGAAACCTGGGTGATTCCCTTGACGGGGCGGATTCATTAATAGAAGTACGTTGTGCATGTGGAGGCGGTGGGTTGTTGGACCGGGAAATATTTAAAGGAGTTACTGCTGTTTCTGATGACTATTTGGGTACGTGGGCGTCGCTTGGTCTTTGGGGTGTGAATGGCGGACAGGGGCTAAGTTGTTTATCCTGTAGATCGTGGGTTGTCATGCTAGGGGAATACAGGTTAGCCCTATAGATTCCTTCGATTCGCTTTTAGATAGGAATGCCTGTCGGGGAAATACCTCTCACTGTCACAGGGAGCAAGAAGCGAGGGGTGGTGTCCAAATACTCAACACACGAACTTGGGGGTGCCAGAAACCTAATAGAATGCTAAAAGGCGCCAAGTAAAGGATGACGACCACACAGGGTTCACAAACACGTGGAGCCGGAATTCAGGTAAGGCAGGGTGGGGGTCTCGGTTTGACAAAGGTGTCGGTTTGGAGACGCGTGATGATAACAGTGTGAGGTAGAAGGTTTGGGTTGGGAGAAAAATCATTCGGGATGGAGTGAAGAAACGTCGAGATCCTGAAGATCAGAACAATGGTTTAGGATGGCGTTGGCTTAGGGGAAAGACGGCTCGGAATCGGGCCACATGGCAAACAACTACGTATCGGGGTGGGGAGATCCCCAAAACCATTAAAAGGCGGGGATAAAGTCTTATTTACCAGGATCTGGTGCATACTAGTTTAGAAATAACACACCCGTCCATACGGTTATCTTCATAATGATCGTCAATAGAGATAAAGCCGCGTTAACCCGTAAAGAAAAGCAGAGCCCCGCACGCTCTCCCCACTCGGTTAGACCAGAGAATTGAACGGAGTACTAGAGTAGACTCACCACCACGAACAACATATACATGACTAACACATCACCTACAAACACAAGAATAAAATAAACAAAACACACAAAAAATGAAATAATAACATGAGCTCGGATCATGGGAGGACAGGGGTTGAGCGCTAAGACACAAAGAACATCAGAGGGAAGAAAAGCTGAAGGAACGAGAGAAAGCTATGGGAGGAAGGGGAGGCGAGACTGGGGTCAAGGGCAGCAGGGGGACAAAGCTCGCAGAGAGCCGATGGCGAGGCTCAGTGGTATCAGGATCGAGTGAGCCACCTTTTGTAAGCGAAAAGACGGACGGAGGACAGAACGAAAAAAAAAGAAAAAAAAAAGGAGAGAGTAACCACAGCATAAGAGAGACATAACAATAAGACATAGCAAACTGGCGGGAACAATGACAAAGACGGGCCGGGGCCAAGAAAAAAAAAAGACTATTGCAGGGCATGGGCCGTGGGGACCCCCGGGCTGCTGAACCAAAATACAATATTATTACAGTATAAAATATTACTCTGGAGGATCCCCCGGACCGGGCCTCTCGGTAAAAAAAAGAAAAATGGGTGATGATCCTCCCTCTAGCCCATTATCCAATAAATTGGGGCTGATGGTTTCGAGGCCATAAGAAGCATATAACCTTGCATTGCCGTGAAGAAATGGCTTCGGAACATGATGTCCTATATTCAAACTGTAACCGGTTTGAACAGCAAGATTTGGTGATACAGCGTACAGTCCTATCAAAAACTGTACAACATGAAAATGCAAGAAAAAAGAAGAGCGTTATCGGTCAAACTGACGTACGCTTGTGGGACTTGATGACTTGGACTTATAGCAATGACTAGGGTGCGCTATAGGCAGTCCGTCGTTGTACTTGGGAATAGTGACTGCTGGTGGATTGGAAGCCCCTGGTGGCGGTGTGTGAGTTTGGCTGCATATCCTCTCTTCTCATCGGGGGGGTCTCGAGACTCTCTCTCTCCCACAAGAGCGCTCCAGATCTGGTCTCGTCTCTCTGCTCATACTCGAGGGCGGCTCTCGCTACCCGGCCCTACCACCCCGCGCCGGCGGCCCCCGACCACCACCACCCGGCGCAAGTAGCAAGTATACTAGTTTCGCCGTCGGTTAGCGTCAATCGCTGCGGTGTCAGGAGATCTAAGGGGGGCGGAAAGTGGGGGGGGTGGTGTGATGTGTTTGTGTGGGGCTGGCTTGAATGCTAATGGTGGGTACATACGCCTCGCGTTTTGGAGGAAGGTACAGAGGCCAGCGTGGTGTCGTCTTATGAAGGATTAGCCCGCACACACCGGACACAGGGCGACACGACACACCCACACACACACCACAACACCAACACACACACACCCACACAACATTCCTGGTGTTATCACACAATCGAATGACAAACAGGCTAAATCAACACCATGGAGTATTGACGTCATAAAAGCGGCATCTAAACGTGTCGACTTCACAGAATAAAATGGTAAGGGTGATGAAGCGGTGACGGCCCCGGGTACAAACGGAAAGAAAAAAATACGGCCTATCGCCTCACCAGTCACAGTGTGTATTCTGACTCTTGATCATGTGTCACTCATATTAAATGGTGTGAGTTTGTGGAGCTGCTACACACGACAGTTATCCAAGATGGCCCAATCCGTTATGGTAGGGCAAATCGCGAGCGTCTCTCACTGCGATTCGCCTTCCCCTCGTCGGAGAATCGTCTCTCTCTCGCATATATATGATAGGGTCGTATTTATATATAATAGTATAATATATTAATATAATATATAGTCATACTATATTATTAGATATAGAATCAACTAATAAATTTCCAAGGATTAGTCCCGACACCAGGTTGCGCCAGCAACTTACAGAAGGCAGCTTGGTGTGCAAATGACTTGATTATATATAATATATTAATATATATGATTATATTTATATATATAGTATATAGGAGAGCACTGGAGAGAGAAGAGAAGAGTAGAGACGTAGCAGCATCGAGAGAGACGGAGAAGAGATTGCCCATACAGGATTGTCAGAGCATACCTGGGGGCCGATCACACTATTATAGAAAGGTGGGGGGGGGGAGAAAGGGGGACTGATACTGTGGGACAGGTTTCGATATGCAGGGTGGTGCGGTCAGCGGATCAGAGGTGATGGGACCGCCACACTGTGACCACACACACACACACAACGGCACACACGACGGCACACGAGGCACACAACACACACACACACACGCCACACACACGACAACAACACCGACATTGTGAAGATCTAGCGGCGCAACAAGAATGTATCGTTGGAGAACAACTGTTAACTCAAAACGAAAGAAAATGGTCTAAAGTTATTTATCACGCCGCTCTACCCACGTTCAATATCAGCGTGAGAAGAACATTACGTATCTGAAATCACCAGACACTAAAAAAAAGGTGTGTTTTTTTTCCCACTTAGGGCGACAAGGCGGGGGTAATGAAGAAAAAATCCTGGATGGGGGGGGTTAGTGGGGTTTTTGCACAGGTGGGTCGGGTTCTCCTATGTCCTATGTCCTTTGTTTTCGGTCGGGTAGTTCTCCCCCCGCCCCAGTCCCTATTTATGTTTGCGCTATTTTGAACGAACTTCAGTGGTCATTTATTGGTATTTCCTGGGGTTTTTCTATTGGTCCCAAAGTCTTCTTCTTTCTTCTTCTCACGCTCCGTTTCACGTTGTTTCAGTGTCGCTTGGGTCTGTTACACATCACTGTTGTTGACTGGCAATCTCAATTTTTCTTCGACATCTCTCGGTTAGTATAAGACTCGAGCAACACTTACGTCTTCTCTACACTGGTAAGGCCGAACACTGTTCAAACTTAGTGTTTGGGGCAGGTGACGCCCCTTTGGGTCGGTTTTACTTTCCCTCCGTTGACACACTAGTCGCTAAAGGCGCATAGGACAGATATGAAATTCCCACACGTTCTCTCCACGCACGTTTTTCACGGAGATGTACACTTTCTCCTCAAAGGATAGAACGGCGATCACTGATGACGGTCCGGGCGTAATTAACTGGTCTGTCTTCTCTTCCCACGAAGGCTACTACTTTTCTGTCATTGCTGTGGGTCTGATACAGGTTACATATTGACATATTGATAGCACTCGTTTTGAGTGGACAACCTTCTGCATTTTACATACAATGTAGCATATACAATAATAATCACACATGGCGCTCGAGAGATCCTGTAACGTTCTCGAATTATAATGATACCTGTGACAATGATCTGACAGAAACTGTATTATGTCATCGTGTAAAACGAACAATCCACAACTATCAAAATACTCACCCCGTCCTCGTCCACGAACCCACACAACTGTCCAGTGTTGACCCGGGGATCCGTACGTATCCGTATTAATGACGTAAGCCTCTGGGTCCCCCATTGATGTTATGCCTCAGTAGTTTGTCTCTGGCAAATGCCCCCTTTGGGAGGGGACGCCAGTTTAGTGTTGTGGGCCTATCTGTGATGGCCTGGTCCACCAGGACAATGACTTCTGAACTGCAGACGCCCATTGCGGAAATATGCATGTCTCCTATTCTGCATATTTTGCTGTATTGCTCTGTGTTTGTCAGGTAGTCAGGTCAGAGGCAATACGGACATCAAGTTCATCTGCTATCTGTTTTTCTTTTTCCTTGTCTTCCAGAAGGATGGGTTTGTGGGGAAAGTGTGTAGACGTACCAGCAGAACACGTGGACAGTTTTGATTGCGTTGCCTCTGGCCAACTCGGTAGGCACACTCTATGTCAGCAACGGTCCATAATTTGTTTGTATAAAACCTATTCAAAAGCTTGACACTTTTTTCGCAGCATAGCTTTTTGTCTTCACGTGAGCTCTCATAGACATTGAAGAAACGGACGTTGTTGCTTTTGGGGTGGGCCTCAAGTTTTTTCTCACTTCTTCATTCAGACTATTTGCAGTGTCAGAACAGTACCTCTGCTTGTTATAGAGTTGCTGGATTTCTTGTTCCAGCTGTTTTACATTTGCCATATGTCCAGTCAACATCTGCCTTAAGCTGGTCGTTCTCGGTCGTTAAAGTTTGACAGCATTCCTTCAGATTGTCAATCACTTTCGTTAAGAGCTAACTGTGTCTAGTGTACCTCCTGTAGTTGTCTCTTCATGTTGTCTGCCAAGCAGTCTATTGCACTGCTTAGGTGGTTCACAATGCTTTGCACCATCGCATGTCAGGAAGGAAAGGGAGCAGGGAACCTGCAGGGACAGGAGGGAAAGGGTGAAGAGGGGAGCGGACAAATGGTAGGGTTGAGTCATTGGGGTGAAATATTGAGTACGTTTGGGGGGGGGGGGGGGGGGGGGGGACCATTGTGTGATCAGTATACTCATTGATCAGCACTCGTAGCTGGTTCAGGATTTGATTCAACATCGCCACAGACAAGAAAACTATGAAGCAAGTGGCAAGAGTTCCATTAGGACCCCTCTTTGTCTAGAGGGACACGCTCACCTCCTCTAGTCTGTAAGGACAATGGGACTTGTTTCCACACTAAATCTGAGACGGGTGGCTAGCATATGTAGCCAGCCGATTTGAGAGAAGCAACCTGGTTGAAGACAGATCGGAGGGGGCGGTCCGCTGATCGTCCTGAGTGACAGATGACAAGGCCGATTTCTGATCACCGTCGATGAAAACACACGACACTGTCAAAACGGTTGAAAAGAAGCAGATAGTCGGAACAAAGTTCAGTGGCCAGCAAGTTTGATCTTGCTAACCCTTGCACACACAACCGCCTCGGATCTTTTCTGCATGAAACTTGAAAACACCAGTAAAATTGGTCTACAAACACTTCTATACAATAAATTTGACACCGGCATGATCAGTCCTTCTTCATAAATTGATTGGTACTAAATGTATCCTGATTCGCGCCGATTAGAAAGTGTTAATCAACAAAATATGCCGCACGAGCTATAGAGAGAGAGAGAGAATAGAGAGAGAGGAGAGAGAGACTGCCTGTGGATTGTGGGTAGACGAGAGAGAGAGACAGAGAGAGAGAGAGAGAGGAGAGAGTGGAGAGAGAAGAGGGAGGAGAAAGGAAGGGAAAGGAGAGAGAGAGAGAGATAGACAGACCGAGAGACAGAAAGCCAGAGAGAACCACAGAGAGACAGACAGACAGACAGACGCACAGACAGACAGAGAGAGAGAGAGAGAGAGAGAGAGAGAGAGAGAGAGAGAGAGAGAGAGAGAGAAAGAGAGGAGAGAGAGGCTATTTTTAAACAATCAATCAAATTATCAAATCAACGAGCAGTCGAAGAGACAAATCAATGCGGTTGCAGTTCAGATGATGCCCTTCGGACGCACTTAACAGCAGAAAAAGGACAAAAGAGCGGACGACTCTCCGCAGAACCATAATATTAATACAACCATCCTAATTCCTATAACACATTCCACCGTCAGCGTGACAGTGTTTGTCATGCTAAAGTGGCAGGGATACCTCCACTTTTGCAAACTACCTCATTCGGATTTCTTCTTTTAATAGCACTGTAATTTTCCTGAATATACTGACCACAGACATGTTTCTGCATTTGTTTATCTGAAACGCACAACATGGTCAGCGTGTACACTTTGAGTAATAAACCTGGCACTCCCAATTTGTGACCTCCACCGGAACTGAAAGCCTAGAGCTACCCGATACCCATCAAGAGTGAAAACTTTACGACCGGGTCTTCGCACGCAGTCCACCAGAAAGTCTATGGATATGCTGTGCTTCATCAACGCGGGTGGCGTTCTGTCTGCGTATTCTGCGGTGTCTGCTCATTGAGACTGTCTTTCCTGACGTGTTACCGGAGTAACATGGCGTTGACTGTGTCAGTCTCTGTTGCCTTCAGTCATGATTCATTTGAGTTTGCACGTCGCGCGCTGCGTGTACTGTGTGTGTGTGTGTGTGTGTGTTATGTGTTGTTTGTGTGTGTGTGTGTGTGTGTGAATGGTGAAGCCGCCGGAAATCTTTCACTGAAGCATCGTTTTTCATGCTGACCATACACTTTACCACCGTTTATTTTCTGCAAGGTTGTACTCGATCATTTGCAGTAAGATGCAGGGCTTTTCTTTATTTTTTTACCATTTTAGTCCTGCCTCCTAGTTAAACCTGGTATCTCTACTACTTCTTCTACTTCTCTACTATTTACTACTACTACTACTACTAC
>JADBJO010004771.1:182500-186305 GCA_016801955.1 Conus betulinus | reverse complement strand
TGCAGTCAAGTGCGCATTCTCCATTCGTTGTTGGCCTCATGTCGAGCTAACCCAGTGTCACGATATCAGCAGCAAAAGAATGTTATCGCCTGACGCAGGCACAGTGTTGATTCGTTGTTGGTAGGATTATAAGGTAAACTCAATACACATAACCAGCGGCAGAAAGTTAATACCTGATGCATGAGCATGGGAAAGAGTTCCCTCTCTCTCTCTCTCTCTCTGGGGGGGTGCACGTGGAGTGAGGAGGGTTTGAGTGTCAGCTGAAGGCGTCCTTGGGAAAGACAGAATGGAGACGATGTTCAGTCAATAAACACTTTAACGTCACCAAACGTGTGTGTGTGTGTGTGTGTGTGTGTGTGTGTGTTGCTTGCCTTTGGAGGGGGTGGGCATGGGGGCTTGTTCCTTTTACAATGGGGAGAGAGCGGGGGTGAGGTAACAGACCTCAAGGTATACTGGTTTAGCAGTGACAGCCAGTGTTTGGGGCTACAGGTATACTGGTTTAGCAGTGATAACAGCGTCAGTGTTTGGAGCTACATCTCTCTCTCTCTCTCTCTCTCTCTCTCTCTCTCTCTCTATATATATATATATATATATATATACACTACTCACAAATTTCATTATTCCCCCTTTCTTCAAACATGATGCTGTAATTGTGACACGATTAATCTTTGTGCTACATGCACATGAAGAGTCATACCCCCTTTCCAAATTCACATGGTTATTCCACTGAATACAATCAAGTCAATAACGAGTATGGCCCCCATTAACATTGAAGCAGGCTTCACAGCGACGTCTCATTGAGTGAACCAGGCGGCGGAGGGTGTCCTGGGGTACCGCCTGCCACTCCTGCTGCAGCAGGTGGAAGAGGTCGTCAAGGGTGGTAGCAGGTGGGTCGTGGGCGCGGACCCGCCGCCCCAAACACGTCCCACAGGTGTTCTATTGGGTTCATGTCGGGCGAGCGGGCGGCCAGTCCATCCTCGTAACCTGTTGCTCCTCCAGGAACCTGTTCACCACCGCAGCTCGATGACAGGGGGCATTGTCATCTGGAACTGGGCGCCGGGTCCCACCGCCTGCAGGGCCGGCAGCACAAGGGGTCGGAGAATGGTGTCCCTGTACGCCACGCCGGTCAGACGGCCTTCAACACGGTGTAGGGGGGTCTTGTGGTTGAGGCTGAACCCACCCCACACCATCACGGACCCGCCCCCATAGCGGTCATGCTGCCTGACCGCGGCGTCCGCGTAGCGTTCGCCGGGACGGCGCCAGACGCGTACCCGCCCGTCGTTAAATGAGAGGGTGAACCGGGACTCGTCCGAAAAGATCACTCTCGCCCACTGATCTCTTGTCCACCTCCTGTGAAGTGCTGCCAGGTCCTGCGGCGTCCCCGTTGTGCTGGGGTCAGGGGCGGTTTCACTGCTGGGCACCTCGACCTGATCCCTGCCGCGTGGAGCCGGTTCCGGATGGTCTGTGTGCTGACGTTCACATTGCTGGCTGCCCGTAGTCGATCTCGCAGTGCTCGAGAAGACGCTGTCCTGTCCCTCAAGCAAGACAGAACCACGTAGCGATCTTGCTCTCTTGTGGTGATTCTGAGTCGCCCAGGTCGTTGTGGCTCCTCTACATTTCCGGTGTTGCGCCAACGATCTCTTAGCCTTTGAATGGTCGAGAGGGACACCCCAGCCTTCTAGCGATCTCTCTTAAGGCAATACCTTCTTGGTGCCAACCAATCGCCCTTCCTCTGTCCACATTGCTTAGTCTTCGTCTCGGAGGCATGATTAAAGTTGTCTACAAATCCCGGCTTTAAATACCCGGAAGACGGAGAAAAAAATGTTCGGGTGGTGTTCAGAACAGGTACGGCTTTCACGTGCACCACCACAGTTTTCATTCTTACCAAGCTTGCTCCGCAATCTAGGCCGAACAACTGACACCTCATTTTTTTGGGGATTTTTTCGCTTCACATGGAGCAGGGTGTCTAAAAAATATCTACAAATTTGTTTCGAGCAGTACGCTCTCGTCAGGATAATGCTTGGGTCGCCTACCGCCGATGTTATATAGCTTGTAGGGCCCTGCTTGCACGTGCGTATTGACTGCACGTGTTTTCTGTGTATCGGGTGAACGTTCAGGGTGCGTTTTTCGACAACGATTTCCATTTGTGCCTGCAGTTGTTTACTATTTCAGTTTTGGTATTTAGGGTTGCTAAGTATGGTTTACATAGTATTAACCATTTTTCAGTTAGGCATAGGTTGCATCTTTTTGAAATATTATTGTATGGTGAAGCTCTTTTTTTTCCAAGATATATTGTAGTTTATTTTTTTGTCTTTTAAGTCTCCAAATGTATTTGCTCAGTTCTGTTTGGTTTTTGTATTTTTTCTTTATTAAATGACTGTTTATGGTTTGCATATCTGGTTTTGAAGTGGTTTTCCGTAATCCCTATATATGTTTCTTTTTCATGTTCTGATGTCACAGTGGCTTGGTATACAATATTATTATAGAGGCATTTGTTGCTTAAGGGGCACTGTTCTTTTTTAGTGCAGTTGCAAGATTTCCTTTCTTCACCCTTCTTTGCTGTGTTGGTTTTCATTTTGTTAGATGAATCAATTACATTTTTCAGGTTGGGCATACATGAATATGATAGTTTGATAGTGTTTCTGATGAATATTTTTGACAGTTTGTGTTCTTTTGGAAACGATGTTGTTAGGATTTTAAAAAAAACTCTCTTTCCCTGTGTTTGTTTTGACTTTTCCGTCATATGGAGGGTTGTACCATGTAATTTTCCTTGTTTTTCTTGTTTTTTGTTTTTGTTCATGTTGTTATCTGGGTTGTATTGTAGTCTGTAGTTGTAACCACTTACGCACGCGCAAGCAGGGCCCTACAAGCTATATGACATCGGCGGTAGGCGACCCAAGCATTATCCTGACGAGAGCGTACTGCTCGAAACAATTTGTAGATATTTTTAGAACCTTTTTTAAACCACTTGCTTTTAACACACACACACACACACACACACACACATATATATATATATATATATATATATATATATATATATATATATATATATACATACTATATATATATATATATATATATATATATATATATATATATATATATATATATATATATATATATATATATATATCCTGGTTCAGCGGTGACAACCACGTCAGTGATCGGGGCTATATGTGTACTTGTTTATCAGTAACAACCACGTCAGTTGGGGGGCTCTATGTGTCCTGCTAGTTGTATAGAATCAGATCACGCTAATGTGTTTTTTTTCTTCCCGTATTGAAAAAGACTATTTCACAGTGAGATCACAAAAACATTTTTCCTCGTCCCATGCTAAAAGCGCCCTTTACCTTACAGTTAGAACAGAGTGATGTTTTCTTTCCTCCCATACCGAAAAAGCTCTTTATCTTACAGTCTGATACAGAAATGTTTTCTTTCTTCCCATACCGAAAAAGCTCTTTATTTTACTGTCAGATCACAGAAAAGTTCTCAGATGAAATAATTGTCTTTGATAGCAAAGTCGTTGGAAGCTGCACCGAAATTTTTTTTTTTTCTGTTTTTGTTTTTTCTTTCCTGACTAAAGAGCTGATTATTTCACAGTTAGAGCGCTGTAGGTGATACCAAAATGTTGTGCTGATGCCTAAATTTCTGTTGTGTTACAGTACATCGACACCGGAACGGTTGAAAAACTTCTCTTTGCACACTAAAACATGATTTTAAACACTGGAAGGGTTAACGAACTTTATGAGACGCATGCATACACCGGCTCAAAAGTTTATACTGGTAAGGGATGATGAACCTC
>JADBJO010004771.1:175000-177500 GCA_016801955.1 Conus betulinus | reverse complement strand
ACATGAAGGACTGGATTGGCTACAATGCCTCTGCCCTGTTGCTCATAACTGAGGCCAGGTCCCTGACTGTCCAAGTGTTGGTCACGTCACACCTCCAGTCTGCTGTCATGGTACAATGAATGATACAACACACACACACACACACACACACACACACACTCACACACACAGAGTCTTTAGTTCACCCACATTTTCAGAGGATGTCTTCCTTTTGGAGCTGTGTCTACGTCACAAGTCGGTTTTACGTCAGTTGGTCATTGACGTCATTGTGGTGACATGTTCCTCACCTCCTGCTATTTCTTACACGTCAGCCCATCCCCACATCTCACCCCCCACGCAGGTACATACATAGATAACACGATAGGAGTAATAAGAAGACTGATAAATTATCTATCTATGAGAGAGAGAGAGAGAGAGAGGAGGGGGGGGGGGGGGGGGGTTGACTGTTGTTTTCAACAAATTCTGTCCTTCAATGTAACGCGACGATCTACTGTCGGTCAAACCAGCACAGTCCTGTTGACCTCTGGACATCGCCATCTTGGTGTGTGACCACAACGGAAACTGATCGTTCGTCTTCATTGTTTTCAGTCTCCCTTCTTCAGTGAAGACTCCCGGAAAATGCTTCGCCATTTGAACAGAGCTCCGAGTGCAGCTGACGACGTAGTATTCGTTACCTGAGCGATGACGTCACTTCATCAGGCAATAGCTTGTCAAGAAGTCAAGATGTCCAACTTTTATCATTAATGAAATCTGTGGGTAATTCTGTGTGTGTGTGTGTGTGTGTGTGTGTGTGTGTGTGTGTGCGTGCGTGCGCGCGCGCGCGCGCGCGTGTGTGTGTGTGTGTGTGTGTGTGTGTGTGTGTGTGTGTGTGTGACATACCAGCTCCTTTCATTTAGATACGGACTCTATGAACAACAAGTCCAGATCTATGACTGACTTTCAAATGAACAGAACCTACATTGTCTTCTTTTCTTTTTTTTACCCGTTCCACATGAACTGATGTAATCGTCGTATTCTTCATTTTATTCTGGATCGTCTTAACGGTACATCTTTTGTATTTCTAACCCAAGCAGGTTATAAACCAGGACTTTTTTTTTTTTTAAGTGCAGTGCTTTTACAATCTTTCAGATCTAAGATGTATTGTGTTTTTCTCCATTTGATTTATATTCACTTAGGTCGTATACGGACGTCTTGGAGCATAAAACAGATATGACGCCATGTTGCCAAACGTTTTGCTAATGAATTTTATCCAAAATGGCGATATGTGAACCCCAGTTACGCTGTAATCAAGCTGATTTTTAATCCTAAACATTCCAGTTTTTCTCTCTGTGTTCTAGTCAATCAGTTCTTCACTGCCAAACGGGAAATTTATTGTAGAATTTTACTAGTAACATTGCACCGTCGCCATTTTCGTTGCTCTAACAGAAACTGGTCGTTCACCCTCGTCGTTTACTGTTAGTGTTCTTCAACAACAGTTGCTGAAAAACGTTCTGGTATTGGAAGAGACCCTGTGGCCCAGCAGAGGACGGTGTCAGTGAAAGCCGGCAATGACGTCACGTGAAATTGACGTCACGTGGCAAAGTGCAGCCAGTGCAGAGAAAAGGGAATCAGGTGTGTTGTTCTCCATGGATCTTCATCAGATCTACGTCAGTGACGGGACCAGTGTGTAACGTCTATCCACTGCAGGGCTGGATAGGGGAGTGGATGAACAGATAACCAGACAGATGGAGACACAGACAGATGGATAAACTGACAGACAACAGACACACACACAGGGATATGTACAGAGACAGATAAACAGAGAAGAAACAGACATGCAAACAGACATGCAAACAGACATGTAAATAGACATGTAGACAGACATGCAAACAGACATGTACATAGACAAACAAAAAGAAGGATGAAGACAGCCAGCCAGATGGGTGGACAAAAGGACACACACACACACACACACACACACACACACACACACTGAGTGGGGTCAGGTCAGAAGTTTACACCAAGTCATAGACACCAACAACACTGTCACTACCAGATCTGTGCCACCATGTCACCACCAGGCGTCCAGTCCTGGTCAAACACAGCCCCCGAGGAATAACATACCCTGGGTCACGGAGGTCAGAGGTCAGCAGTCGTCTCCACTGACCCCCCCTGTTCCTCACCAACACACAACCACCACCCTCACTCGCTACGTAAATGACACCTGCCCTGTCTGCACACACCTGCCCAGGAACCCTGAGGTCAGTGTGGTCATAGGTGTGAGTGACGTGGCCAGAACTGACCTCCACCCTGTGCACCAGGTCAGTCCAGTTGTCAGTCACCAGGACGTGGTTGTCCCCCGTCATCACAGATGAAGTGTGGTCCTTTCAGTTTTGTCAGTCTGGTGCTGTCAGTTATAGTCCCTCACCACGTCACCCTGTCTGGTCAGCACGTGCACAGCAGCAGGACCATCATCTTCCTCACAACTGACCAACAAACGTCCGTCACTCTGTCCTGCTAC